>VDFB02335779.1:0-105072 GCA_007258455.2 Sequoia sempervirens | reverse complement strand
GAGCTAATCAATTCATTCATCCGTGGTTTATCCATTCATTCCAGGCCGATCTCGATATTCTGCTGTTTTGGCATTAGGGCGATTCCCAAGACAAAGGTACGTTGTGTATTAAATACACCTCGACAGGTCAGACTAGCCGAGAACACGCCTTACTTCCCGCAAGTAAAACGCCTATCATTGCATCTTCAGAATTCTTTCTTCCTCTGGCGCACAGGCAAGGGGAATCAGTATTTAATCAGTTACTCAGGAGAAGTCATCATTGGCCAAGGCCGTACAGATTTAACCTAGCTGCTGGGCCGTACTGTATTGGACCAGCAAGGGCCGTACCATCTCTCCAGAAGGATTCGCATTGTTTTCTTCATCTCCTGTTGTTGGCAAGTTGGCGCTTAGGGTCTCAGGAGTTGTTTTCATCATCTTGAGCTCCAAGGTGGGTGTTCTGGAGATAGCCGTACTATTTTCCAGCCTTCCAGGTGGCTGCTACAGCAAACAGGTTCCTAATGTAATTTCATTTATTTGTAATGGGAATCCTTTGTATTCATTCTAGAGCCTGAATAAAGTCAATACATATTGTTCTGGAAGCCATTTGATGCTTTGTCATTTATTTGGAAATTTAATTGCATTTATCTATCAAAATCGCAATTCTCATATTGCTGTTAAAAACCTCAAAATCACAAAAAAAACCAAAAATTGCAAGAAAACACGAAAACATCAGTTAGGGTTTGAACAAAGAACCATCAGGGTTCTGACACCCTTCATGTGCCCAAGTCATTAACAAGATCTTCAATAATTGTAGATAACAGAAGGCCCAGCAGACTGAGTTCATTCATTACATAAAAGTCATGAGAGAACTATCTTCCAAGATTTTAATGGACTGTGAGCCACTTTTGATGAGATTTGGACCTAATCTGGTGTTTCTGGCACATATTGTAATCTTCTCTTAGTGTATTTTATTTCTAATATTATAATATTTCCCAGCCTCTATACGTTACTTGAATTTCTCCATTACAAATTTAATCACTCTTATAATAGATTAATGCATGCATAGTTGCTTGAAAATGAGCATTGTTGTTGATGGGACATTAAGTAAATCATTTTTAAAATGCTAAGCTTTCATTTTCCTGCCAGCATTGTTGTTATATTCTGGAATTTATACATTTTAAGTTGTTCGCTCAACTTGCCCAAGTCATTATCAAGATCTTCAATAATTGTGTGTAGCAGAAGGCCCAGCAGAATGGGTTCTACTCATTGCATAACAGTCATGAGACAAATGTCTTTCAAGATTTCAATGGAACACGTGCCACTCATTGACAAGATTTGGCACCAATCTGATGTTAATGGCACCTATTGTAATTTGTTATTGGTGAAATAAAATGCATTTTATTTCATTATTGCATTTCCCAGCCTTTACCCATTACTCAAATTTCTCATTTCTACTTTATCTCCTTTTAAATATATTTATTAAAAACACATAACAATTTTTTTTTCATGAGAGAGCTACACACCTCTGAAGTGTAGGAAAACTCCAACAGGTTTTCCCTTTATATTATCATTTTCCTTGTGCCTAAGTACCCTAGGCAAAAAGGGTCAAACAATTCCAGGTAGAATAAATATTGATGCTATACTTCAATAGGGGTCTCATATTTTTGCTTTATCCATTTTTGCTTTCTTGAGCTCCAAGGCTGATTGATGCTATACTTTGATGGGGGCATCATGTTTTTGCTTTCTCCATTTTTTCTTTCTTGACCTCCAAGGCAGGTTCCTTTACAAGAACTAGAACTACAACAAAAAGGTAGAAGCACACAATCAGTCATCTTGTTTTTACGGCTTTCAAAGATGTCAGTCTGAAGCCAAGACATCATTCTACTCAAGTTGGAGTAACGGATTGCGATAAATGGTGGTGAATCGCTAGTTGACCATGGCTAAGAGACTGTATATTGGGAGTTCCACAATGAAAAGGCAACATGAGGGCTTGAAATTTGATACACAAGTTTGATTCATGTCAAAAGGATCACTCCCTGCAGTTTGCAGAGAAATTGCAAAAGTTTGATGGCTCTAAACACAGTAACAATGAGTATTGATGAAGAACAGCACTGACAACATCAAAATGATCCGAGATCTGATATAATATTTTAGTGATGTGGTCACTGATGCACCCAAAGAAACCCAAGTCAAAATTCATCTGTTTAACCCTCTGAATGTGCAGGCAACAATGCTATGTTTGAGCTATAACTCAATCATATAATGTCAAAATTAGCTGAACTTGATATGGAGAGACTACAAATTCCATTCTACCTGCCTACCATTCTCAGCTAAACATTCCCTTAAATTGGGTTTCCAAGTCAATTGGCGGGTTTTAACCTGCAATTGATGGATTTTTCTTGCTAGTAGCCAGTTATTATAGCATCATACTGATTTAAACCTGTAAAATGAAAATTCTTGAAACCTAAATTGCAAGAATGGAGTCTGGCATTTTTTCTAAAAGGCTAAGGGCCAAATGGCACCGAGTAAATAAAAGTCCAGGGAGTCCAGAATTGTCATGGAAACATGTAAAAAAAACATCTCAATGTCAATAAAAGCACACTAGCACTTCAGATTTATTAAGTCAAATATTCATTGGTAATTTATCATAGGGCGGTTAGAGTTTAGAGCAGTGGCTTTTGTGCAGAGAAAAAATACAAAAGAGAGGTAGGAGTTCCATGCTCCAATGGCAGTAAAGGGTAGGAATGCAGACACTTGTGAGGGAAAATTAATCTGTGTAATGCAAATTGTACAACTGGATAAGGAAAACCCTCTTGTCAAGTACACAATTATGTGACTCTGAGATGATTCCTCCTGTGATTAGGTGTAATCCCTGAGTTGCCAAGATTGCTCGTCATGCAACTAATGTCTATCCCATGTTAGAAATCTTCTCAAGTAGCCAAGTGACAAACTTGAGCGGACAATAAGCATGCACTTGCTATTGCCTTCAGGTTTACCCACACAAAAAATAAATTGTACTTGATTTTATATAGGAATAGTGTTGTAAACTTTTTGTGTGGTATTTTTCTAACCCAAGAGGATTTTCGACACATAAATAATGGCATCATAAGAATGTACGTTTCCATTGTATCCAATTCCTATTTCTATGTGGAAAGAATAGTTATCCAAAGAGCACATTGATTACAACTCATTTCCAATATTTATATGTTGTATAATTGTATTTCAATAATTTGCTCACTGAATTCATGATATAAATCAATAATTCCACATAAACATGTGTTTGGAGATTTGGAATGGCCATAGGCAATGCAATTCCAGATCAAAGGAATATTGTAATGTAGGAAGGCTTATTCCCCAAAAACTAATGGTCCTCATAATAAAGGCAACAAATGGATCAAAGAAAAAAATCTGAAACAAAAATTCCAACGGCAAAGGAAAATGAATGACAAAGGGAAGAAATCTTCATTAACTGTCCTCAACATTGATAGAATTCATACATGTTTTTCTCCAATCCTGAAACTTACCCAGCTGAAACAGAACACACTTCTCCAAGACCTAAACTCATCTAGGCAGTCTTTTATCTTTCCACAGTCCTATCCCAACTCTCTCTACAATAAGAATACATGTCCTTATAACAAAGAAAGAACATTACATGCAGAAGTTAGTGTTACACAAAAGTCCCACAATTCCCATTGTTGAAGACACCATTCTAGGTGAGATTTGCAAAACTAATTACAAATTAATTACATTTCTAATTTGAGTTTTCAACAACATTAGGATGGCAGCAACTGCAGACATTGCATTAATCTTTCTGCTCTTGTAATTATAATCTGCTGCATCATTTGAATTGGCACTGCCCACTGGTAATCATTGTAGAGTCCGTGAACAGCTAAGAAAACTTAGAATGATAAAAGGATTGGAATTTGGGCTTCACTCAGTTTACTTATGGCAATTTTTAGTTTACATAACAATGTTTTACTTTTTCTTCCTAAAATTAGAAACATTTCTAAGATATGCACTGACTGATATGATCCATCATGTCAACCACCTTTGCAGAACCCCTAAAATATGGTCCAATTCTTTAGCTCATCAATGAGGAGATCACAAATAATTGTCTTCACATGCCTTCTTCAAACTTGTAAACTCCATCATCTTTTTTTTCAAGAGCGTTCAAAACGCTTCCCTATTATGATGCTTAAGACCATCATTTCCTCTAGGAAACCCAGAACCAACCAAACCAGGTTTTAAAAATAATAGTTCATGAGCTTATTAGAATTGCCAAGAGCATCAGTCAAGACTTGTGGCCAAGAACATTATTATGTGTTTACAATCCCAAATTCTGTTTTAAAGTATCGTCCAGTCTATAAATTTGTTGATACCCACTTCTCAATTCTTTGACCTGTTTAGATTCTGCTTCGAATAGTAGTATACTGCCAAATGTTGTTAAGGATAAATGTAAGGATCCATATTCACAATTACAAAGTCATGAAACTAAATGAATTGTTATAGCTGCCTCAATCAACAAGAGAGGCTGAGCTTTAGGACAATGTTCATTCATCTGAAGATTGGTACTACTTCCAATTGATTTGGATCAGAAATTCAAATTCTCCTAAATGCTTTATACTTACCTATTCAAAGAATTATATCAATGGAGTTCACATTTAGGGTCTCATGATCAAGGTACCTGGTGACATTTACTCTAACAGGGTCAAAATTAAAAAACTAAGTTCTATAGTCAAATACAGAGACATGTTACTCATATGCCAGCAGAACCTCGAAATTTGCAAAGTTCGATAACTCAACATAAAATTTGACCTCTTCCATCTAAAGCCTTGATGGATTTGACCCACAGGTTGCAGATATTGATTTTAGTGAAAAAGACATATCATATTAATTGTCATTTCTTTTACATGAAATTTCCATTGAAGAAACTACGACCAGACATGAGTACAGAACATTATTTACAAGCAAAAGGGTATTCACGAAGCGACTTACGGTTTTGAAATCTGTATTCATCAAGTATTAAATTGCTTAATTTATAAGCCGAATCAGTGCATTGCAGTTAAAAAACACTGTATGGATAGAAAAGAGAGTCACTCACAGCCATACAAACAATTCGAAAGCCTCGAGCTCGGGTTGGTTTCGAATTAAAGCATACTTGTCGCTGTCTGTGAGGCTTTAAGCAAGTTTGGTGGCGGCTTTTCTGAGTTAAATTTATATTGAAGCAGGGCGCAGACAAGGATGCCATTCTCTAAAATAGATAGTGGCCTACTACGCCTGAAAAAATGAGCTGTTGGGAAGGATAACATATAACTTCATCTTCGTTGCACTTGTTTCTTCCACCTCCACTAATACTGTCATACGCTTTGAAAACAATGGTTGGTTGTTTTTGTTTCTTTTTTTTAAATTAAATGTGGCGGTTTGCTCTCGCCAAAAAAGATAACGTTTTATTGGCCGATGCAAAATCTTTCTTATAATTAGGGGAAGCTTCTAGTAAAATAAAAATTTAATTAAAATATTAGAAGATTAATTTACGGAGATCATGGTTATCATCATGTGGTTTGGCATTTTTGCTCTCTATCTCACGGGTCTGGTGGTTAAGGTTTGCTTTTCCCGTGTAGACAAGGCATTGTCTTATGCATCAAATGGTTCTTCAGAGCATCGGAGGATAATGAAGCTCGGAAAAATTTAGTTAGACATTACATTAATTATGGGGTTTCTTTAGGGCATGAATGAATGAATGAGATTTTAATGTTGTCCACTAGACCAAACAATCTAAGGGTTCGAGAACCAAAAAGTTAAGAAATCTCCAAATTCTTTTCAATGTTAGATCTTTTGCTATGAATTTTGACCAAAAAATTAGCAGTCTTGTTGATCTTTTCTTCGTCAAATAACTTGTGTAAATTGTCAGTCTTTAAGTTGCTCTCATACTGAGTGAGGATGTCCCCATAAGCAGTGCATTCCATGATAAAGTGTCATTCTGTCTCCACCACCCCTTCGTTACAAAAAGTGCAAATTCTATCATCCCACACTTCCTTAGGTATCGTCCACCTTCCGATCTCACATCTGAGATGGTCTGAACTAGTCATCAACTGAGCAATTAACATCCTTGTTTTACCTTTAATAGTTGCTCCTAAGTAGGTTTTTTCATCGTGCTCCCAAGTTAGGTTGAACTCTTTGACATAGCGAGTTTTCTTTCGCCCAATCAGCGTTGTCCACATGGCAGTGCTAAATTTATTTGCAACATACTTTTTTATTTCCTCATTGGTGTTAGGGCACTCGTGCAAGCTAATGTCCCATTTGTTTAGCCATTTGTTATTTTGCTTCATCCATGTTTTCTTCCTACAGTCTAAAACCTCATCCACAACAATTTTGGGCCAATGGTGATTATCTATGTTTTCAACCTTCTTCAAATAGCTTAGCAACTGACTTATAGCCGAAGCCTCCAACGGTAAAGTTCCTAATTCAGCCAAGAGAATATCATAAGGGATTGTAGTTGACTTTGAGGTTGCAAGTGATTAGATGCTTTTGGATTCTTTCAAGTTGCCTCCAACTATGATTTGTCATGCTACTTCCCCACACCTCGCAGCCATAGAGAACCACTGATGTGACCAGCAAACCAAAGAGGGTCTTCTTGGTTTTCCAATCCCAAAGTTCAGCCTTCCTGCATCTGTTTTGGAGTAAGAAAGAAGCCTTCCAACCCCCTTGTATCCTTTTAGTTCTAGTAGTCTCCCAATCAAGCTTATAGTGAAAGTCAATCCCAAGGTATTTGTATTCTTTCACTATTTCCAAGAGATTACCTTCAAAAAGAAAGTTATCTTGTTTTCTTTTCTTCCCTAGGGAAAAAATCATGACTTTGGTCTTAGAGGTGTTCACCCGCATCCCAACATTCTAACAAAAGAGGTCCAAGGCCTTCAAAAGCTCTTTCAAACCATGGGCAATTTTTGAGATTAGGATAAGATCGTCAGCATACAGTAGCAGCTTCACCACATAACCTGCCAGCTGGATACCCCCCCCATCGGTTTTGCTTAACCAATCTTCTAGTGTGTCAATGTATAACCCAAAGAGAGTGGGTAACAAAGGGAAGCCTTGTTTGACCCCTATGTCGCTGCCAAAACATTCAGACATTCCTTCACTCATTATGATTTTAGCCCTAACCTGTTCATAAAGTCTATGCACTACAGCCCTATACTCGTCTGGAATACTTAATTCATCCATTTTGTTCCACAATTTGTCTCTAGGCACTGTATCAAAGGATTTTTTAAAATCAACAAAACAGCAAAAAGCTTCCTCGCCTAGTGTGTCCCATATTTTTTCAATCAAGTGTCTAAAAGTGATGCAGTATTTAGGCCTAAAGCTAGCCTGCCCTTTCGCTCTTTTTCCCTCTTTTTTGCCCAGCTACTAATTCTACATTCTAACATGCTCCCAAAAAGCTTGTCAAGGATAGGGTTGACCATAATAGTGTGGTAGTTAGATGGGTTATTGATTTCACCACTTTTGTAGAGAGGGATGACAACACTAGTTGTCCACTCCATTGTGAAGCCAACGTGAGTGACATCATTGAACATTCTTTTGATATGGGGAGCAAGAATTTCAACTCCCCACTTTAAAAATTCAACTCGTAGCCCATCTATGTCTAGCGCTTTACCATTTTCCAGATTCTTTATACCTTGTTTGATATCTTCAACCAAAAAGAGCTCCTTTGATGTGCTAATTATGGAGGAGAAACTTTCCCTTAGACCCTCTCATAAAGAAGACACTAACCATTGTACATTTGTTATGCCATTTTTAATTTGTTTTCTCTTTTGCTGTAGTTCCCTCCAAAAATCTTTGGGATTGTGTTTTTCCAAGGAAAATAACTCTTTCCTTCTTGTTTCTACATACTTTTCTTTTTTTGTTCTCACCAACTTCTCATATTTCTTCTTGCTTTCTTTGTTCAACCCGTTCTCTTTCGAAGATCTCTTGGCAGCCTTACAATCTTCATCATACCAAGGGTTAGCCGGAAAAGTGTTTGCAACCCCTTTCTTTGGACAGGACCTTTTACAAGCGTCTAAAGCCTTATGAATCATAGGAATAAGAAGATTGCTACTGAGATAACCACTAGACCCACTGACAGCCTTGTCCCCTTTGTTATTTTTTGTTTGAAGAAAATGCTTCTCTAGAGCAGCCTTAAAGAGGTCCCCATTTTCTTGATTTAAGAGTATTTTTGCTTTGGTGGTAATTTCATTTTGCGTGTTGTGGGCCAGCCTGCCATGCTGGTTGTTTGAGATCACATCAAGCTTAACGAACAAAGGATCGTGATCAGATTTCAACTCAAAGGGACATTCTCTGATCTCAAACTCCACAATTCTAGGAATACACCTTTGAGAGCAAATTAAGTAGTCCACCACACTTTGGCCATTGTAAGTTTTGCATGTGATATTACCAGAACTTGGCCAGCCTTTCATGCCATTGCAAATAACCAGATTATATAAGCTACAAGTCCCTAATAACTCTACCCCAAAGTGTGATACATTCCCATTTTTGTCTTCAAAAGTCCTTTCCCAAGGTTGCTCCACCTGTTCCAACCATAAAGGACTGTTGATTCCTTGCTCTTCATTATTCAACTGGAGAGACTAATTGTTAGTAGTCCTTGCATTGAAGTCCCCAATAAGAACTATTTCTCCCAAGGTGCTAAATATAGAAATGTCTTTTCTTAATGAGGCATATGGATCTTTACTATCTAACTTTCTCCTTTTATAGAACTTTGAATTTTGTGGTACAAAATAGCAAGCATCCAATATGAAAATGACCCCATTACCTATTATCTGAAGCCATATGTACTATTTATTTGGGTCTTCTTTCTCAACTTTTACAATACCATCCCAACACTCTTTGATTAAACTTGTTACACCTCCATGACCTTTGCCTGTTTCACTCCCTTTGTTTTGCACTGAAATTTTCTTGTAACCTCCAAACTCTAAGACTTTGCAGCCATCATGTTCATGTGTCTGAGTGAGAATAATAATGTCTTTCCCTTTTGCTATGGGCCCCAAACCAGGTCCTCATCTCCATGGGTAACCTCTACAGTTCCAACTTACTATATGCAAATGTTCTTGTGGGGCCCCTAATCCCTATTCTTGTTTGCTAAACAGTCACTAATTTGAGTTGTCCCATTTTTCAACCATGCCCACTTTCCTTCACTACTTGTTGTTTTCACTTTCTCTCATTCTTTCCTTTGTGCTTCTTGTTGGGCGAAGGTCAAATCCTTGTCTAGGTAGATGCGTGTACCTTTGAGTAATCCCCTATTCTTTAGAATTGAATTCTTGTCTTCTATATTCCTCATGATAATTCTTACATGTCTACCCCTTCCTCCCTCTATTTTATTTCCAATTCGGTTTGCTTGTTGAATAAGCCTCGCCCACTTCAACTAGTCTTTGAGGAAGTCTCTTGCTAAAATGTCAGTTCTCTCCTTCTCACCAAAGTCCTTTAGGCCTTTGATAATGATATTTGTTTCCTTACTTTGTTTGTCCTTTTCTTCTCTTATTTGCACCTTGATTTGCTTTTCTATGATTTATTTTTGTTTGTTTTATGATCCTCTTACAACTTGTGACCATGATTTGGCCTCTTCTATGCAGTTTTTCAATTGGCTTTATTTTAGTTCCATGTTTATCAAAACTGATTGAAACTCCTTTATTTGTGTTGTGTCTTCTCCCTTCACCATTTCTATTTTCTTAACATTGGCTACTTTCAAGTGCTCTAATTCTTGTTTTAATGCACCCAGTTCTTGTTGTCCACTTTCCATGTTACTCTATAATCTCAAGATTTGTTCTTTGAGCACCTTGTTTTCTCTTTCCATTTTGCATTAGGACTCTATACCCTCTTTTCCTCTATTGTCCTCACACATCCCCTTTGTTTCTAAAATTTCAAGCCTCCTTTTCATGCTCATGAGCTCCTCCACGTACAACTCTAATGACCACAATAAAGGGGTCAACGTAGGGCTGTAAACGTCTTTATTTTCATGAGGTATTTCTACCCTAACAACTTTTCTTATGTCATGCACCTGTGTTATGTTCGCCCTTGATTCTAAGTCCTCTAGACTTTCTATCAGATTTACATTTTCTTTATTATTATCTTGCTTACTTTTCCTTTCTCCAATTTGAAAAAACTTATTGGACATTTGTGCCCCACTCCTGAGAACTTTCGGTAATATCATAGTGATTTTTTTCTTTTCAGTTTGTCTCAGCTTTCAAGCCTGCCTACAACTCAGGATCCCTTTATAATGTTTAACATTTACAAAGACCAATTTTTCCATTGTATCCTCTATGCATGTCTTTAAGAGTTTTGATGTGCATGGGTTCCAAGCTCCTACTAAATCCCTTCTGAGATTATTGTTGTAAGAAGTTGCCAACCCGTTTGTGAACTGTAAGGTGTGGACCCAAGGAGAACCCAAATACTCTAGATATGGGAAACTAGCTATCGGGCCAGCCAACTGCACATGGGCCCCCCCAATAGTTTTAAAATTGTTCACCACACATTCCACAATATTCAAGGGTTTCAAACGTTTTTCTTTTCTTTTGATGATTGAGTCTTCTCTACCATTGGACCCCTGGTCCACTAGAGCTAAGTTATCCCCCAAACCCCTTTGTTTAACCATCATGCGTTGAACAGTTTTGGTGTGCCAAGTTTGCAAGAGGAAACAGAAAAACACTAGAAAAAAGGAAGACAAAAACAGTAGTGACAACGTGGATCAAACCTGTCTCTGTCGGGCTGTAGCCTCGAACCCACAAGCTTGTCGACTGCTTCCTTGTCCCTCGAGTTGCTTTGTGCTTTGTGCCCCTTGGACCCTCTACCACTGTTTTCCTTCCATTCACAATTAAAAAATCCCTAAAGCTCAAGTTTAGGGCTTGTCTAACTGGAGTGGGTCCCTTGGTTGTCTTTTGGAAAACCCTGTTTGCTTTATCTTAAACAAACCTTGCCACGTTTGTAACAGATTGTTGTTGTCATGCTTGCTCTGTCTAAAACCTTAAAAAACCCACCCTTGCTCCATCTGAAACCCTACCTCCATTGCATTAGACTTGGTAGGGTTTAGACTTTGTTATTTGGTTCACTATATGGGTAACTATCAACATTCAAGGCATTTGTATTATCAAAAGCATATGGAAACCTTGGGAAATTATCTAAGTCTTGGCTTTGTTGGGTAGGAAATGACTTCTGCAATGACCTTTCTATCGATCAACAATTTATTTGATGGTTTTTGGTTCTTTCTTATCAAGATTTCCCTCTAGTTAAAGTGTCATGGATTCATGCCTTGAAATTCTTTAAGAGGCATTCAAGTGTTGCCAATTTTTCTCAACATAGTCACTGAGAATTTTCTCTTGGCTTGAGTTCATGACTTTTGCAATGACCTTTCTATCAATCAACAATATATTTGATGGTTTTTGGCTCTTTCTTGTCAAGATTTCCCTCTAGCTAAGGCGTCATGGATTCATGCCTCAAAATTCTTTAAGAGGCATTCAAGTGTTGCCAATTTTTCTCAACATAGTCACTGAGGATTTTCTCTTGGCTTGAGTTCATGACTTATGCAACGACCTTTCTATCAATCAACAATTTATTTGATGGTTTTTGGTTCTTTCTTGTCAAGATTGTCCTCTAGCTAAAGTGTCAAGGATTCATGCCTTGAAATTCTTTAAGAGGCGTTCAAGTGTTGCCAATTTTTCTCAACATAGTCACTAAGAATTTTTTCTTGTCTTGAGTTCAAACTGAAATTTAAGCTTTCTACTCAAGACTGAGAAACTTTTCAATTTGTGATAAATGGTGTACCTCCTTAGATGCTTCATAAAATCGGGGTTAGGCCTTTTAAGCCTTGGTGAAGGGATTGGAAAAGGTGCCCAAATATATCATTTCAAAATTACAATCCCAATAAGGACTATTTGTGGCTATCCCCCCATCTTCCTATGGTGGATCAACAATATCACAAGTGACAACTTTAGTCCTTTACTGGGACCTTGCATTGCCGACTCAAAAGAATTTTGTCGGCGATCTTGAAACCTAAATTGGCTCCCTTTACCTAGTGCATTATTTACCAAGCCCTCCCTTTGAGTGACCATTTGGCTCATATCAGGATTACTATTCCCCATTGTCCATTTTGTGGATGAATTGAATCCTTCAAGCACCTCTTCTAGTTTTTTCCCAATGTGTAAGAGGCTTGGAATTGAATTTAGGATTTCTTCAAACTTTTCAAATTTTATCCTTTTTCTTAGCATATGGAACTTCTTGGAGATTGACCTTATCTCCTACATAAGTGTACCTAGATTTGGCATTGCTTTCAGACTGGAAATTCTCTTCAATATTTGGAAAGATAAAAATAATGTTCTTTTCTCTAGTTGTTCTATTGATACTCACTATTCTTTGTATATTAAAATTGTGATTTGCTCTAATGTACTTATACAAATTCAAGTGCAAGCTAGTAAAGTTGCACATATGCGAGTATTGTTGGATCATTGGGGGAATGCCCCTTGCACTATTGTTAGAATCCTATCAGATCCCTCCTCTCTTCCTCAAGGGCATTAGTGTGGACACAATTAGTCTGCTAGATGTTGAAACATAGAGAAAGGGGATAAGTGTATGTTCATCAATATGAAAGGTGTGTGATGTAAAGGTTCAAATACACTTACACTTTCCTAATTTCATTAAAAAAAGAGATCTCAAAGGGATAGGATTGACTTTCAATCTTGAGGTGAGCCAACCCTATTCTGGGATTTATTATTTTCTTATGACATAAATGATTGATTTGCAATGTTTTGAAATGATATAAAGTGCATTAACTAAATGAATTATATGGCCTAACACTTGAAATGTAGAATTCTATAGTAATAGAAATGGAAACGATAATTTGTAGGCATATTTGAGAAGGGCAGAATGATGTGCACCTATGATAAAAAAGTGGATTTTAGGGCCTATAGCAGGATTGGATCACCCTTGGGCAAATGGGTCCTTAACTAGGGCTTCAAAATCAATTTTTACAATCCTCTGATGTCAGATCTAGGCTTTTGATTTCTCTAGATTTGACTGTCAAAAAGACGGAAATAAAATTTGTGAGTTTCCATAACTTGACAACAATGTTGACAACTTTGACAACTTTGCAAATTTTCTCCTTTGATCAACTTTCAGTCCTTCTTCACCTGTAAATATGCACATACAAAGAGAGAAGCAAAAAATGTTTGTTTTTGGGTGAATGGGGGTTTGCCTTAGTCAAACCCCATATTTGGTAATTAAACCTTGACAATGAAATAATGACAAAATGAAAGAATTGATGAATGAACAAAGCTTGTTACAACTCACCAAACCCTTAATGGTTTCCCTTAGAGGACTGAAGTCAAACACATCACTCTAAGGTTTGGATCTTGCATGAATTGGCTTGATTGATTGATGCTTGAATGCTTGAAACCTACATCACAATGTTAGCTCCAAAACATGACATGAACACACATGAACTTTGACATGATGATATGATCCTGATTGTTGTTGTAGATGACTGATAAATCTACTCTTCAATGCTCTTGACAATAATATTTTCTCTTGTAAACTCTTGATAGTGTGTCTTAGATTTGAATTGATAAATTAACTATGTATTTATACATGTTTATCTAATTTCTTGAAAATTAGATTCCAAAAGCCAACACTTGAAACTTGAATTTGAATCATTAAAATGTTGCCAAGAACATATTAAAAAATGGGTCCTCGGACTTAAATGGGAAATGGGTCCTAGGACCTAATCCCAAGACACTTAGTTTCCAAGGTAATTTAATTAATGCTGGCAATTGTTTAATATAGGTTTCCCTTTCAGAAAACGAGAATAATAAGGCTTTGGAATGCATGATTTGGTCAATTAGAAGCTTAATTAAGTCCAATTAATTAAGGGGATGCAAACATAGTGTGAAAATGTAAAGGTATACAATTTCCTACAGTACAAATGTGATAGTGAATCACACTCCCATGGCACCCATGGCTCTTAGCCGTTAATTTCTAGAGATAATGTGGCCCATGGTAGATGGTCTTAGCCTTCCAAGCCATCTTTTGTCTCCTATTAAGTGTGTTTCAATGCTCATGGTTGGCTCGAGATCCCCCACCTTGAGTTGGCCATCTATTTTGCCTATGCTTAGTAGCCCTCAAATAACCCTCTTGAGGAAGAAACTGCTCTCCCTGACTAGGAATCAATTGATTTTATTTTGCCTAGAGATGTTTGAGGCAATCTTGATGATAAGGACCTCCCCCCTTCTAGTTTTGCTTTAACTTCTTAAACTTTATTGGACTTGGTCCTATTTATGTTTATTTGTCTTTGATATGTATCTAGTCTTGATAAACTTTGTGGGTCCTTTTTATGTACTATTATCCTTTATTAAATAAAGTTACTAAAAAATATAATTTTTTAAATACAATTAAATTTTTTCATAAATTAAAATCTCAAGAAGATTATTTATGAATAAAATTGATATTTTTTGTAATATATAAAATTTGTTTGACAATTTTAATATGTAATAAAAAATAGATTAAGATTAACCTATAATGTTTATTTTTGTTTTTAGTATGAGTAAGATTTATCAATTCATTCACATAATGAAAGATTTTGTATCATAGAAGTAAATTTTTTCTTGAAATATCTCCACAAATTAATAGAGAAATATTATTTTGATTCTTGTGAAAATATAGAAAATCTAAAAAATACATAAAAATTTTTTTTAAAAAGAAATAATTGATATTTTTATTTAGCATTAAAATATAAACTTGATTGTCATTCATAGCATAGTGTGATGGCTAAATCGTGACATTGTTTTAATAGTCACCAAGGTTCAAACCTTTGTTGGGCCATTGTGATAGCAAGTGTTGTGCCCTCGTTGATCTAGTGCACTTGTAGGTTTGAACCTTCAGATTGAAGTTGGTGTTCATGTCAATGTCTTTGGTTCAATGTGCTTGCAAGCTTTGTGCCCTTGCCCTCGTTGATCTAGTGTTCTTGTAAGCTTGAACCTTTGGATTGAAGTTGTTGGTATCATGTCAATGTCTTTGGTTCAGTGTGCTCACATGCTTTGTGCCCTTATCGAGCTATTGAAATCTCTGGTTTGGACTACTCTTGTTAATGCATTGTGTTTATGTTGAGGATGAGGTGTGCTCACGAGCTTTGTGCTCTTGTTGGTCTACTAAACTCAGAGGTTTAGACTACTCTTGTTAATGCAATGCATTCATGAGATGAGGTCCCTCATTTATAACCTTACTTGACTCGAACTAGACTAAAAATTCTTGTATTACCAATATATATAAATTTAAAATAAATATATTATTTAATAATGTTAAAAAAATGGGGTGATTTCGTAATGTGTTGGTTAAGTTGTGGCATTGTTGATATTGCTACCAAGGTTCAAATCTTCGCTAGGCTACTATAATCGTAGGCTTGTGCCTTCATTGATCTAGTGTGTTCGTGAATTGTGAACCATTGTAGTATTCATATCGGGGATGAGGTCCCTCATTTGTAGCCTCACTGGTTCATATCCAGTCAAAAGCGTTCATTGATCCCAAAAAATATTAAAAAATAATAATATATTATAATTAAAAAATAAAAATCCATTAAAAATATAAATAATAATAATATAACATTTTAATTTATTTTTAAAAATAAAATAATATATAACAATTTAAAAAATTAAATTCTATTTAATATTAAAATGGAATAATTTTAGAGTTTGAATGTACGTTTGGTTGAAACCATCAGAATATCTAAAATGGCGCGCGTAGCAGGTGAGTCGAAGCAAGTTGGAGCAAGGCAGAGGTTCGACAATGGAGGGCAAGATGGCTTTGATGCTAGAAGGCAACAACGTCAGGTGAATATCGACAGAATTTGGAGACAAGACAAATGGGCTCGGGATGTGAAAGTAGAGATTTCGCTAGAACGGATCAAATAGTAGGTGTCAAACGAACCATGGGGACAACGATTTGCACAGGAGCAAAAAAGAGGCCCTACCGAGAACTCTGGTTGGAGAGGACGACAAAGGTATGGAAACCAAGAGTTTCGAAGGCCAAGGAAACAAGCCCAGGGGTGGAGAAACTTTGTTGGCTTCCATAGAATGGAAGGCAATTGAAATGGGGGACGAAACCCTAGATGGGGCACATTCAATGGTAGGGGCGGCATGCAAAATCGGTACACGAATAAGGAAGGTGATCCCCAACACAATGGTTCAAGTGGAAATGAACAATGGAACAATAAGGAGAATGGCAATAGTCTGAAGTAGGGTGACAAAATATCAAAATATCCTTGGTTCTAAGCCCAATTAAACTTCAAGTGGAAATATTGCGTTTGGAAAACCTAGGGCTGCTGGCCAAGTGGTATGGTAAATATTTAAATTGGGAAAGCTTTAAAAATTAGTGGCACAAAAAGTGGGGGGAAGATCTGCAATTCAAATCCCTTCCAAATGGATACATTTTGGTAATTTGTCCTTCGAGAGATATAAGGGAAGAAATCATGAATGGAATATGCGTGTTAGATGGTTGTGGCTTCTACATTCGATGGTGGATGGCAGGTTTTGACTCTTTAAGCCACAAAATGGAGGTGATGCGAGACTGGTATAATCTCCCCAATTTCCCAATGGAGTTTTGGGAACTAAGCATCTTAGAAGAGATTGGAAATCACTTGGGAACTTTTAAATGCATAGAAGAAAGTTGGGATCTGGTGGGAACCAATACTCACGTCAGAATCTGCATCAAAAATAACCCTAATAGGACTATTTGGAAGGAAATAGAGCTAATCTTGGATTGTAGAAGTTGGATGCAAGCCCTAGTGGATGACTCCCACTCCTATAATAGTCTGGTCAAACCCTTGGTTTGTAGGCTCTCAAATAAGGTACATGGAAAGGAGAAGATGCATAGTCCATAAATTAGGAGCAAAAATGCGAATGCCAACCCAAAAAGATGGAGTTGATAGATACCCTCAACCAAGGAATGAGGGGGGGAGAAAAAAGGGATGGCATAGATTCCCAAGGGCAAGGGTCAAGGAAAAAAAACAAAGTTGTGGCTTTGAAAATCAACTCTCTGATAGCGCTAAATGAAAATCTAGTTCCTCCTTAGCACGGGGTCGAGGAGGAGGCTGAAAAGATGGTGGAGATTTCCCAAGGGGAGGATCTGGATGCGAAAATATCAAAGGCATTAGATATTTTAGGGGAAAGTTGTAGAGAAGTGGAGCTTGACTCTTTGATAGAGGTTGGAAATGAATTGGTGGTGTTGGCTAAGGATGCTAAAAGCAACTCGTCGGTAGCAAACGAAGGGGAAATGTTTGAGGATTGGAAAAATTGTCCAGGTTCAGAAGAAGATGATTTTCCTTTTGAAGAAGGGAGTTGTTTGAAATCAGGAAAGAGGAGAAAAGTCTCACAAATAGATTTATCTAAGCTAGGAAAGTTGGGTATAAACTAGAAGGACATGAAAAAAATCTTCTCTGAATTGTGGAAAAAGCAAGAAAAGGGGAAGGATTCCAAACCAAGAAAAGCTCAAATGGGATGGAGAAGCAATTGGGAAAAAGAAGATTAACGAGATGTTGAAAGTAGGGAAGAGTGAAGCTCTTTCCAAACAACAATGAAAAAAATCACATGGAATGTTGGGGGCTTAAATGCCCCTAATAAGTGGTACCCAATTAGGCATCAATTAGAGGCATATCAAGCAGACATAGGACTTATCTAGGAGACCAAGTTAGGGGAGCAGGAGAAGATCAAGTTCGGTAGGAAATTGAAGCAATAGCATATGATAGGGGTCAATGCAGATGGTTCCTCAGGCGGTTTGCTGACTATCTAGAAATCACAATCTATATTGGTGAGGAAGTGGCTAGCAGCAAGCACTCGATCGTTTGCTAGGTAAGAAGCCTTATTTCAAACCTGTATTTTTTTCTTATTAATTTTTATGGCCCTTCAACTTGCATACAAAAAAGGAAAGTTTGGCAAGAACTAGGTTTGGTGCTCAATAATCAGGGGTAGGAATTTTACATCATTGGGGGGGATTTTAATGCTATACTGAGATCTGAAGATAAGAAAGTGGGGTGGGATGAGTGTTAAAATCTCAATCAGACTTGATAAACTTTGTTCAAAGCAACATGCTAATTGAGGTTCAAATGGGGAATGGAAGCTTTACTTGGAAAAATAAGAGAAAGGGTTTTTGCAGTATTTTTGAAAAGCTTGATAGGTTCTTTTTTAAAGGAAATTTAGGGCATTTTCCTTTCACTTTGGACTACAAGATTGTGTTTGGTGTTGCTTTAGACCATTTTTTGATTCAGCTAGAAATACACGGGGAAAAAGGGCAAGTAAGGTGCCCATTCAAGTTCGAAATGATGTGGTTCAAAGATCTGAATCTTTTGGATCTTATCAAATAGTGGTGGTTGGATTGCAGACTTGGTGGCTCCAATATGTTCAATGTAGTCACAAAACTAAAAAAAGTAAAGGAGAACATAAAGCAATGGAATAAAGATTGTTTCAAGAACATCTTTGAAGAAAGGTGCAGGATTGAAGAAGCATTGAAGGAGGTTTCTGAGAAGGTGATAAAGAATGGTATGGATGACAATTGTTTTCAAGAGGAAAAGGAATTGAAAAGGAAGTTGAATGATGTCCTGACTAAAGAAGAAATTTTTTGGAGACAAAAATCCAGAGAGATGTGGTTAAAGGTAGGGGACAAGAACACGAAATACTTTCATAATTCCACTAAAATGCATAGGGAAGTTAACAAAATATCGAGCATCAAATTACAAAATGGATTTTGGTTGATCCAGTGGAAATAAAGGCGTCTGCAATTGAATATTTTCATAATCTGTTGAATGATTGGGAGGGGTCAAATCTTGAGGTACAAAATGAATTGCTCAGAAACACTCCCATAATGGTATCCTTAGCACAAAAGGAATCATTAAATGCCAAATTCATAGAACATGAGGTAAAATTGGTTGTCTTTCAGTTCCATCCTGAGAAGGTGCCTGGGCCTGATGGCTTTCCGACTGCATTCTTCCATAAATGTTGGGACTTTGTGGGACAACATATCACTGAGGCAATTAAGGATTCCAAAGCTATGGGTTGTGTGCTCAAGGAGGTAAACAATACATTTATTGCTCTTATGCCCAAAAAGAGAAACCAAAATCATGGAAGGAATATCACCCAATTTCTTTGTGCAACACTCTGTATAAGATATTGGCTAAGGTTGTTGCTAACCTTTTGAAAAGAATATTGGCATCCATCATTTCAGAGGAGCAAACAGGCTTTGTGCTAGGAAGGTCAATTTTGGATGGAGCAATCATCGCGTAGGAAGTTATTCATTCCATTCAGCGGTTGAAGAAGCCTATGATTCTATTGAAACTTGGCATTAGGAAGGCTTATGACAAAGTGAATTGGCACTTTGTATTCAAGGTGTTGGAAGCATTTAGGTTTCAGAAGGAATGGTTGGATTGGGTCTTTGGATAGGTTGCAAGCCCAATATTCTTAGTTCTTGTGAATAACTCCTCAAAAGGTTTTTTAAACGCTTCTCAGGGTCTTCGACAAGGAGACCCTCTCCCCCATTTTTGTTCATAATCATGGCCAAAGCTTTGGGAAGATCTATGAACAAATCTCGTTGTGATGGTTGGCTAGAAGGTCTTCAAGTCACTAGTAGCCTTCCTGCAATTATACACCAACAGTTTGTAGATGACATAATGCTATTTGGTGCCACAATGTTTAGGAAGGCTAGACAGATAAAGGGTGTCCTGGACAAGTACGCCTTGGCTTCTGGTCAGGAGAGAAGTATATGAAATCTGAAGTCTTCTTTTTTAACACTAGTAGGGATAGAGAAGAACAAATCCTAAGGATATTAGGATTCAAAAAAGAGAAGCTACCTTGCATATATCTCAATCTTCCACTAGCAAAAGGAGTGCAACATGGAAACATTTGGAACACTCTTACGGAAAAAGTGAAGGATAGGTTGTCTTCTTGGAAAATTTGTTGGTTTTCATGGGCAGGAAGATTAACGATGCTCAAATATGTCATTGTTGCACTTCTGATTTACATGCTCTCGTGTCTTCCATTATCAGTTGGGGCAAACAAAGTGCTCAACGAAAAGTTGAAGGATTTTTTCTGGAAAGGGAACTCAGAGCAGAATAAGTTCCCGCTAGTGAAATGGTAAGAATTATGTGAAAGCAAGGTTGTGGATGGGGCTAGGGTGAAAAATATGCTCCTTTAGAATAAATATTTGGGGGCTAAACTAGTTTGGGAACCTCACACAAAATGTGATATGAAATGGGTCAAAATCCTGAGGGCAACGTATTTGGATGGTGAGGATAATAGTATCTTTATAGCCAGGTCTCTTCCTAGTGGATCAAGAATTTGGAATTTCATGCGAAGCTCTAGATATTTAATATTGGATCACCTCACTTGGGAGATTAGGAATGGTCACTTCACTCTATTCTAGGAAGATTCCTAGGAAGGCTTCCCCAAGCTAGCAGAGATGGCAGTTTTGGAGTAGGTCAAAAATAGGACAAAGTAGGCATGGAGAGATAGGGTAAGAGATTACATTGTGGTTCCACCCAAGCAGGGTGATTTTTTTATCAATGGAAGCATATGAGGAGGTGATGGGAACAAGGGAGATCTATGTTAGGAAAGATTGTGATAGCATAAGATGGAATGCCTTGGCGAGCGGGGAATATAAAGAAAAAGATGGCTATGTCACAATGGCACAGTCCAGGGTGTTTGAAACTAGACTTCTAATTAATATTTGTTGGAATAAAGCTTGTCTCCCAAAGGTAGGCCTATTCACCTAGGATGCATCTCAATTAGGGTCCTAACTACAAAAATGTTCACAAAGTTAGGGTATCATGGGCCTTCAAGATGTCCATTGTGTAAACGGGCAAAAGAGACAATGAACCATTTGTTTTTGAATTGCAAATTTACTCAAGAATGTTGGAATTGGTTATGCTCTAAACTACAGTGGCAGTCGACATTTCCTTGTAGCTTGTTGGAAATGCTCAAAAGTTGGCCAACACCTCATAAGCAATCATTGTTTGGTGGAATGTGGATCACGAGCCCATCAATTGTCATATGGGAAATTTGGAAGGAGAGGAATAGACACATTTTCCAAGATAAGGAAACGCCAACTTGTAGGTTGTAGAATAAAATTGAGGCCAACATTGTGGAATACACTATATACACCTAAAAATAGTCTAGATAATCTAATTAATTAAATACGATTTATTTGAATATTTGACTCCTTTAATTCATTTATTTATAAATAAATAGAAATATTTATTTATATAGTTCACTTCTAATTCTTCTATCTTTTTTTTTTGTTACAACAGGGTGTCCCCGCGGCCCCCCGCCCAGTGTCACCTAGAGGCGAGCAGGGGGGCGAGACTAGTCCCTACGAGTGTTTGCAGCGCCAACCACCACATTCACTAGGTAAGTACCAAGAGCGGAGTCGAACCCGAGACCATGAGGAGCCATCCCACAGCCTCAAGCCAATCCCGCTACCCGAGCCGGCTCTAATTCTTCTATCTTTATCATATTATTTCATCTTAATTAAACAAACCAAATTCAAATACCTTGTTTTATTTAATTATCTATTTTCTTTCATCTAAATTAAATAAACAAGTTCACATACTCTGTTCTATTTAATTACCATTTTTCTTCCATGTTTATTTAATAAACAAATTTCTATAGTTTGTTTTATTAAATTAAATATCCTCTTTTGCTAATTTGAATAAATCAAAATATTCAAATAAAAGCATATTTCTACAACTATTTCCTCTTTTCACTCATCATATCCACTAACAAAATTAGATATTTTATATCTAATTAATTCAACTTGACCTTCACAGACAAATTTGGAGACAAATTTGAGACAAATTATAGGAAAACTTCCTCATCTTCTTCCTTTGATTCTTCCTATCCTTTGGCTGAATGTTTTTGTGGGGAGGAACAATCTCCATAATCTTCTCAGGCTTCTTCATCTTTCACCATTGAATCATTCAAATCAAATCCAGACCTTTTCTTTGCTGCCACATCACAAATATGCTGCCAAGAATCTATAAATACAACCTCTTTCTACAAGAAAAGGATCCCAACTTTGTGCAATATTACTTTGAAGAAATAAAATTAGAGCAATTAACCATTTGAGCATTGAGCAAATAACAAATAGTAATCATTCAATCATATAGCAATCATAATCATGGCTTTTCATTTAGCTGCATCTTAGTTTACAGTAGTTTGTTTTATCATTTTCATGTCATTTTAGGCTACATTATCATCATCATATCATTTAGCAATCATTGCATAGGATTAGATTCGTCCATTTTACAATATTTGATTCTCTAGATTGTCATTTTAACAATCACAGTGCTTAACAATATGAGAGCCATAGTGATTTAATAAATCTTTGGAGATAGAGAGCAATAAGACGCTTTCAATAGATTTTTGGCTTTTAGTGGTTTAATTGTTATTTAAATCTCTTGATATAATGTCTTATTAGGTGTGTTTGTTATTCATTTACGCATATTTTACTCACACATAAATTGGCGCCCACTGTGGGGCCCAAAAGTCCCATTTTTAACATCTTTTTTTCTGAAAAGTGTGCTCCCAAGTTTCTGACATGTTTTGTTTTAGCGCGATCAAGAGTTTTTACAACACATATGACAAATATTTTAGCACATCCAATTATTGATTACAGTGCATCTGACAGATATTTCAGCGCATACGACTACTGTTACGGCGCATCCAATATTCTATTTCACCACAGTCAGGGGGTTTTCTTTCAGCACATTGACCCTTTATTTTAGTGTATTCATCAATTTCTATAGCGCATAAAACTATTACTTTAACGCATTCAAATATTGTTTTAGCGCATATAATAACTGTTATAGCACATCTGACTATTTTTGCAGAATTTCAAAAAAAAAATCCAAAAATTAATCACTATTTTCTTTATTGCAGGTACAAAATACGCTTGTCAAAGACAATTGTTGGAAACATTACGCTGGTCAAAGACAAAAATTTACAAATTACTAATGGTGTTTGCAGGGATTTAATTTCATTATTGCTTTTCCTTTGGTTAAGATAGTGCATCTAGCTTAATTAAAGAAATAGTTTGAACCCCATGTCTGGACTATGTTTCAAAAGCAATAGGCTTATGCTCTCCCCTTAACTGGGTGATCAAAATGCTAGACTTGCTATCCTACTTTATTAACACCTTTAGAAGGCCTTTCGTAGTGGGAAAAAGTATTCACCCTACAGGAACGACCTAAGTGGGAACAACCAAAGCCAGGTTTTCCAACCCACTCTAATCAAAAGTGAATTTGGGGAAACCCACAATGCAATGGAAGTGTGCAAGATAACCATCCCTAAAACCTTTGTTCTAAAGGTTGGGAGGTCTCTTGAGGGAGTTTATTTGTGCCACGTCGAATGAAAACCCTTTCTACAAACTTTAGTGTAGAATCCAACTGTGTCAGTTTTTGAACACTTTTTATATCACAGTGCAAGGGGAGGGAAGAATTTTCCCCCAAGACACTCACCATATAACTATTAGAGACCCTGGCCAAAAGTGGAGGATTCAACTTTGGTTAAGACTCGGGAAAGGCAAAAACACGGGCGCCCTCTAGGGGGCAACAAGGCTGTGTGAGCTGACATAGTTGCAAGTTGTGGGCTATGATATTCTAAGTGACCTTTGAGATAGAAATGTGCTTGAACTGTATTATCTTGTGTTAAACCCGTGAAAATTGAAAGAATCAAACCTGATTCTAGAATACACACTCTTTATTTAATGTATAGATGTGAAACCAATGTTTACAAACTTGCTGCTATGTCTGTAAAATCATTTCCAAAGGAATCATCTAATTAGAGCACAAAAATTCCAAGTTCACAATCAAAATATCCCCCAAATCTTTACTGATAAGAAATTTTTAGCTTGGAATTAATCTTTTTACTGAGAAAAAGTAGAAAAAATGGATAGAATTGTGAAAATACTGACCACTTCTAGATTAGCGCAACCAACCTCTGTTTCAGCTCATATACCCAGTCTATTAGCGCATCTGCCTTATTTAAACAACACATTAAAACTCTATTTCAATGCATCTGTCCTGTTTTACAATGCATCCATACAGTCTGTCAGCGCATTTACCCAGTATTTTAGCACAACCAATCTTTGTTATAGTGCATATACCAAGTCTGTCAACACATCTGACAAATATTTCAGTGCATATACCCAGTTTGTCAACGCATTTAGTTAGTTTACTAGCGCATTCACACTCTGTTTTAGCACATCTGATGCCCGTTTTAGCACATCCATAGAATTGAAAACCAGAGAGTTATTTTTATCCCCTATCAGATAATTCACATCATAATTCAAATTTTTATCAGAACAAAAACATTTTCTCAGTCAAACCAGTGTCTTAAACTTGCAAAAATAGGACCGTACAAGCCAAATTCTTCCAAATTAAACCAAGATCTTACACTTTTAAAGTGCCTTATCATCAAACAGAACTCTTGATTATTAAGTTAAGTTTCATTATCAGGATTAGTAAGCCTACAATCATGAAACAAAACGGTATAAAAAAAGAGAAAAATATAACTTAGTCTCATCAATAGAATTTATCATTCTATTTGACTTAGTTATTATCTTTGGCACTACTTCACAAAATGATCAAAGTTTAGTGAAAACCCTAACACTTGTATGCCCATTTTAACAAGGTTACAAAGATAGAAACTCCTAGAAAAAGAAATTGAATCTCTAAATATCATGGCTGAAGAAAATCCATTCCATAGATTACATCGATCCAAACCTAAGGATATAACTGATAAGGACATCCAAATTGCACAACAAGATCCTAACTTCCACCAATTCATGGAAATAGTTTTGGAAAAGGATGGATAAAAATACCTTTTAATGCTAGTTGAATTAGGTGCAAAAATTCCAAAGGACTTTGATGTTAATTGACTAAGAGAAGCACCTATAAGAGTTGAAACTGAACCACAAAACACAGATCAAGTGACTACCCTAACACATCAAATGCAAAACTTGCAACAACTTCAAGATATGCAAAAAGGGACCACGAGAAGGTACTCGTTACAGGACATTTGTCCCTATCCTTTTGATCCAAATGTGGACATGATACCATTTCCTAGACACTGTGAATTCCCAAAATATGACAAATACAATGGTAAAACTGACCCAATAGATCATGTGAGGGAATTTAGAACCATGAGTTTAGAATTTTCACAAGAGGAAACTTATTTGATGAGGTTGTTTCCAAGAAGTTTAGGAGGTCAATGTATGGAATGGTTCTCTAAACTACAACCAGGAATTCGATCTTTTGAGGAACTAGTTAACAAGTTTATCTCACAATACTCCTATAATATTCAACATGAGATAATAATAAAGGATCTTTACAATACAAAACAAAAAAAGGTGAAAGATTCCTCTCATTTCTACAATGATGGCGAAGGTTGTTTGCTAGGTATCCTTGTTCCATACCTGAAGAGAAAAATATGGAACTATTTTATTGACAACCTAACTAATGAGATGAGCTACAGGTTTGAACTACAATGCCCACCTACATTTGAAAAAGTGATTGAAAATAGGCTCAAGATCGAAGAAGCCTTGGTCAAGAGAGGGATAATAAAAATCTACAATGAAGGATCAAATAATACAAACTCCTCGAATTGCTATAATAACAATGATAACCAAAGTTTTGGCAAAAGAATAGAAATACTGGTAAGAATGACGTTACAAATGAAACAAAAAATGTGAAACTGGTATTTAATTTGACAACTACTACAAAGACCAATCAAAACAATGACCAAAACATCAATCAAAGTGTCAATAAAAACAACAATAAAAAAAATGGTGAATCTAAACCACAATCATATCAAAAACCATCAAATCGAAGAAGATTCACACCGTTGGGACAAACACTAGAATCAACAATGAGAGAACTTCTTACACATAGATTTATCACATTACTTGAAGCAAGAAATTGGGAACCAAGAGTAAAGCTATCTTGGTGGAATGATACAGACTACTATGATTTTCATAAAAACAAAGGACACAAAACAAATGATTGTATGCAGTTGAAACATCTAGTACAAGATTTGATTGACAACAAGACAGTGTCTCTAGAAGGACATCAAATGAACAATGATCATAGTGCATTTAAAAATACATTACCAAATTATGAAAAGGGAGAGTCTTCTTTAGCAAATAGTAAAGGTAAAAATGTAAACTACATTTATGACAACACTATTCATTGTATTTCTATGGTTGAGAATAATGTTGGGATTGATGTCTCAATCTCACAGGCTGAAACCTCTGAGAAAGCATGGTATTTGTGACATTCATGTTGTCTGGCCGATCTACTAGTTGATCTTGAACTATCGCTGTGACCTCCTGAATGTCTTGGTGATCGACATCTGAAACCTTCGGCGTAACTTGGACTGTCGAAATGATGTCTCAGCGACGATAGGAAGTCTTGCCGATATCAGCGTGACCTTTGGTCTGTCTGGCCGATGTGATAATCGATATGACTTGCTCCTATCGGTAGGAAGTCTTGGTGACTGGGAGATGTCTGGCCGACAGTTGGTGTCTATCGGATATCGGGGAGACTTGGCCGAAAGGGTTATGTTTCAGTATGAGGTCTTACCAATATGAATGTCTCACCGATAGTTATCTTCTAGAGTCATCGGAGAAACTCATGTGTTTCGGGATGAAGTCTTGGCGACTTGGAAAGTCTCACCAACAGTGTTGCTTTCGAGTCATTGGTGTGACATAAGGGTTCGATATGAAGTCTTAGCGAGAGGGTGATGTCTTGTCGATAGCTTTCACTTGGTCATCGAGGTAACACAAAGGTCTCGAGAAGATCTCTTAGTGACTATGTAAAGTCTTGCCAATGGGTATACCTTGGTGCCTTCGCGGTGACAAAAGACTTCGATGTGAGGTCTTAGCGAAAGACAAAAGTCTTGTCGACTCGGTATGACATGTTTGCTCGATGTGAGGTCTTGGTGAAAGACAAAAGTCTTGTCGACTCGGTATGACATGTTTGCTCGATGTGAGGTCTTGGCGAAAGATGAATGTCTTGCCAACTGTTGGGTGCTTCGGTGAAACTTGAGGAGACTCGGTGTAACCTCTTGGCGAGCGGTAAAGTCTTGTCGATGGCAATGTAAGAAGTCAATGTGACTTGTGAGAATCAGTATGAGTCTTTTCGATGAGGAAACTCTCATTGATGGTTGTCGGTATGACTCTTGGCAACTGTTCGGTACTCGGTATGACTTGAAGATTTCAAAGTAACATCTCAGCGAAAGCATATGTCTTGCCGACTATTGTTTGGTGTTCGGTATAACATGATGAGCTTGTTATGAAGTCTTGGCGAAGAGCGATAGTCTTGTTGACTGATGAACTCTTTGGAATACCTTGTGATCTTTGGTGTGAGGTATTGGTGACATGGCGAAGTCTCAGCGTAGCTTTCTAGACTCAGTAAAATGTCTTGCCAATAGTGAAGACTCTTGGCGATAATGACGATATGGGCTCTGTGGCATTAGGGAGACACGATTAGTGTCTCACAGACATGCGACATAGGTTGAACGCCTTTGATCGAGTGAAAGGCTATCCTACGTGGTGTGACCTGGACGTATTATCTTCCATGCAAGGAAGTGGAAACATCAACGATGTTGAGCTGGATGATTCGATCGTTGTGATCCAACAGTTGGAATCAAACCGATTCACTAAGCTTGTGAAGAACGAATGTATATATGTATGCATTGGACGTTTTGTACGGTGTGTGAAGAGGAGAGAGCCGAAGAGAAGAAGAGAGAGGGCCGAGTGGCTGGCAGAAAGGTCAAGGCCATGAGGCCGAAGTAGAGGAAGATAGTGGCAGGGTTTTGCTACTAGAATCTCTCCTGACCATGAATGCCATGGTTGACCTCTCATGAAGAGTTTGCTACTAGTTGTATCTAGAATGAACAAGATGTAATCTCTGAAAAGGCTATGAGCCTGAAATTGTATTGTAACCATTTGTTGCTGTATAATACAATGCCTCAATATTTGGAGTGTGGGGTTTTTTATCTGAAAGGATTTTCCCCACATAAATCTGTTTGTTCTGGATTTTGTCTCATCTTTCATGTCTAGAATCTGTTAATGCATGCTGTTGAATTTACATGTGCTTCTCTCAAAAGGATCAATGTGTGAAATAAACTGTGTCTGTTTCCACTTTAGGACATAGTTGTACGTGTCTTTGAGGCAACCTAATGGAAATGAAAGTTACTAAAGGCACTACTGTTATGGAGGTTTCTCTGAGATGCCCCCAAAACCCCCCTCTATTTTCCTTACAAATAATGGCTTCATTGATAATCAAATTGATAACATGGGAATCAATGACATCATACCAATAAATCCATCATCAAACATGGTCACATCTAACAATCAAATTAATGTCATAAAAATCAGGGAAAAGCAAGATTACCAACCAGTCAATGTGACAACAAGGGGGCAATCTAAAGTAATATTGAAAGGAGTTACATCTAAAACCATTGACACCCCTTCAAATTAGTACAACATAGTCGATCAACTACAGAAAATACTGGCCCAAATATCAATATTAGAACTCCTTAAAATCTCACCATCTCATAAAGAGGTTTTGGAATAAGCCCTTGTGGCCACCACAATACCCAATAATCTGGAAGTTTTCCAATTCCAGGCTATGGTGGGACACTTAACCACGCCTCACTACCTATCATTTTCTAAAGAAGATGATGTATCACTTACTCATCCGCACAATGTGGCCCTTTACATTGAAGTCTTAATCCACAAACATAGTGTTAAATGTGTCCTAATAGATGGTGGAGCTGGTTTAAAAATTTGCACTTTAAAACTAATCTGTGCACTAGGATATTTTGATAATGCTATTGATTCCAGAAGGAAAATCACAATAAAAGCCTACGATGAAGAAGAGAGATCCTCCAAGGGATTGATCGTGTTGCCTATTCAAATAGGACCAATTGCAAAGAATATAGTTTGCTAAGTGTTAGAAAAAGAGCTAACATATAATATACTCTTGAGATGTCCTTGGATTCACAAAATGCAAATAATGCCTTCAACTTATCATCAGTGCTTAAATTTTCCTATCAATGGACAATAAGTCACTATTTTAGCTGACTACAACAATCCCCAATATTGTAACACGCTTAAAACAACTCAAGACATTTTTGTCCCCCATGATAGGGAAGCAAACACTTCTACATCCAACAGTGAAAGGCAACTAAACGTTGTATCTAAATGGGTTGAGAAAAAGGACTAGTCAAAAGATACAAGTGTTGTTGAATCCACTCCATCAAACAATGAAGGTCAACTGGATTCTCTATCACAAAAATTCAAGGAAAAGATCCAGTTAAAAGACACAGGCATGGGAGAGTATTCCATAGAGCAATCTTTATGTCTTTCACAACTGCTGCCATCTCCAAGATCATATGGGTAGTTGTCAACATTAACACAACAATCATCACAACCGACCATGGTTTTGGATGATATATTTGTAAAGGTAGGTACTTTAGAAGACGAATATGAAGATAAGGCCATCCTCAATTGGCTCTACAAAGATGAGGAAGCATCTACATCGACAACTATCAACATAAAGACAAATCAATATGGAAAGGGAGAAACAATATTAGAGAAAATGGGGTATGAAGGAAAAGGACCTATTGGAAAAAGAAAATAAGGCATTGTAGAACCCATCCAACCTCTCACACTTCATTCAAAAGACAAAACAGGACTGGGTTATATAGAGGAAACAAAAGAAGAAATCACTCATAGAGTTGTTGAAAGAATCCTTCAAATGTGGGATAGTTCTGAAACATATTCTAATGAGTATAAGTGGGATTCTCTATCTAAAGCATCATAAAAGGACATACAAATTGATGGCATAAAAGAGTACGCACCCACACGTGAGGAGGGACAAAGGTCAGGGACTAGACCCCTTGTATTTGGATTACAAAATATCGATGACTCAAGTGAGGATGGACAAATATCGAGTGAGATAGATAACTTGGAGGAGAGTAATATCATAGAACTTGACATTGCTATTGAATACATTGAAAACGTGGCTATTAGAACCCTCACTTCCATTGACCTTAGCCAATATGATGACCTTTTACCCTTAATACATCTTGAACTTATCGACTGAGAACCAACTGAACCTATCAATGTACCTATCTTTGCAAATGATGATGTTATCATTAATTTCCTTTGTTGTGACAAGCCAGACACAAGTTCTAATCATAAATCTCATAACGACACTTTGAGTTAGGAGGGTGTCAAATTGTTTAGTTACAAAATTGAAAACAAGAATAATGGATCTAATGGTGAAAACCATTTAATAGTAGCATTAGATCTCGAAAAAGTAAAAATAAAGAACACATTTGATGGTGAAAACATGTGATGTCCCTAAATTTTATACGCCCAAAAGAGGAATTAGTCTAATTAATTAAATATTAAAATTGTCTTTATTATCTTAAAAGACATTTTAATTATTTAATTAATTAATATTTATGGCTTTATGAAATGTTATGATTTTGAAATTTAAGCTTTATAAGGCCATTTATATTTAAATAATTCGGTTATAACAACTGAATGTTGAGGGCGAAGATTAAAAGGAGTATTGGTGGAAGGATTCAACACAACCGAAGAATGAATTAAGTCTGGTTTTTGAATTGAAGTGTTGAGAATGGAAACTCTTAGTCTTCAGGGCCATTCTCAGATGAAAACCCGGGTTGGGCATGTTTGGTTTATATTCACAGTTAATTTCCAAGCTTTGTGCGGATTCCTATCTGCACTGGAGAAGAGGACAGACATGTGAAGTTCGTTAACATTCTGAACGATTGAGGAAGAAGCAAAAACCTATGATTTTCATAGTTGGAACATTATTTTGTTTTGAAACCAATATTCTATTATGCCGAAGCAATTTATTGGAGGAATCGGGCATAGAGGTATTTGCTCTGAAATCGTCTCTATCACTATTGGGCGGGCATTGTTGCTATATTCTGATTGTGGTTGTGCATTCCGTGGACTCTAATTTGGAAAAATTCTTGATAATCTGGATATGATTGTTGAAGACTGAGCGAACAACACTTGAACACGGGAATGTCTCATTACCGTGGCTTATCCAATTGGATGGAGATGTTCAAAAATGATGATAAGGAGATTTGACATTTAAGTATATTGGGCGATGCATACTGGGCGTTCCTCATGTGAAGTTTATACCAGGCATGACCCACAGTAGTAGAGCATCATTATCACAATACGGGAGTGCTCACGGTCGGGAGTGATTCATTCGCATTTTCTATGTATCTTCTATATGGTTAGGAATATTACATCGCATCTTCACGGGAATACATATGCTTTGATACCATTATGTTCCAGCTATCTTTCCGATATTCACTGTCCTCGTATTGAATTGGTCCGCCAAGGAAGTCTGAATTCAGTCACATTCTCTTATGATGAAGTCGTATCAAGGTGGGTTATCATATTATCTGCCATTTCTATATCCTTGACGAAGACTGTGTTGTTACAAAATACTATCCGGGGCGTTGTGGCAGAAGTGAATATATCATCTCTATGTGTTGAATATTATATGCAATCAAACACCTGTATTTTCTCAAACTATTGCCTTAGTTGCAAGTAATCTGAAGGTGGTCAGAATGCTCTCTGTATTCACTACGTATTGCCAGGTGCATGACTCATCTCTGTTATCTACATGAAGGATGAATAATATATATTGCTTCCATTTCTCGAAAATGTGTAATCTATTCAGACAATTAGAAGAAATATATGATTTGCAACATAATTCCCTTCCAACTGAGTACTTGAATGCTCTATTGTTATTCTGTTAGATTGTTTGTATTGAAGCATAACATTGGAATAGTATTGAATTCTGGTTATGTTAATAAAAGCCAATTCCAAGAAATACTAGGACTGTATCTTTCTGAGTCTTAATCTGAATGCACCATCAAAAATTAAACCCAAGGGGTTTATCACAGTTTGATGAGAACTTTAATGTTCTGTCTGTGTTGTAAATCCAACTGTTGTTATCTGAATTTCATCAGTCTGGAGGTATTATATTTTACTCTGCATATACAAGGAGTTTAGTTATTTCAGACCTGATGTTTCAAATAGTTTGGCAAATAACATTGTCAAACTAGGGAAATCATTTTTAAACATCGATAATCTTGGTCCCAGAGGTCGGGGACATTACATTGGTATCAGAGCCACTATCCTGCCAGCTTGAGGGTTTTTAGCTACAGCTACATCAATGGATAAAATTCAGAGCAAAAGATTGATTCCTACCTTTCTTACTGACTCACCAGCAAAGGAAAAGAAGCTTAGTTTGGAGAAACATTTGGAAGACCTTTCTCAATTGCAACAAAAGATGGCTTGTGGGTTTGCTCAATCACAACAAAAATTTAACCAGGATTTGCAGCGTCTTGCTAATTCATTGTCAAGAGAATCTCAGCATGCTAATGACTCTTCCACACCTACAAGTAAAGGAACTCATGATTTGTTTGCACAGGGAGAGTATAATGAGATTTGCAAAAATCTTCATGAAGAATTTGAGATACATGCTGATATAAATGAAGATAAAAGGGAAGGCTCTTGTATTGATGAACACTTGTTTGATCACAACTCTGTCCAGTCATTATTGGGTGAAGCTTGTAAGGCATCTACAAGCGATATGGTCAAAGTGTGTAATGCATCAGCAAGTGAAAGGGAAAATTCTAATGTTGATAAACCTTCTACACATGAAGACAAATCAAAAAAGTTAGTGCATGGCAGCCTTGAACAAAAACCTCTTGTAGTGGAAGATTTGGAAGTTCAATTTATGGTGAAGGAAGAAAAGATTGTGAAAGCGTTATCAAGGATGGATGATACTCATAAACGTATTGAAGACCTCATTTGGTCAACACAAATTGAGGGGAGGCGAAAAGGGATGGTAACAGGTATGTCTCATACACATTTGCAGATCATCAAAGAAATGTTGGAATTCATAAAAGATGATTACTTGCAATTACTAAGAGATAGAGATATGGCTGTCAAATTGGTGGAGGACAAAGATAGGGAAATTGTTGATCTTTGTCATCAGTTGAGTGAGGCTCATTATTCAATACAAAAAGCAGGAAATCAGTTATGTGTTGCAGCCACTTTGCAAGAGCAAGAAGTTAATGCAAGCGACATGGAATGTGAAAATTTTAGCAAAAATGGTTTGATGTTTCCAAGTTCATATCAGGAACAAGGAAATAAAATAGATATGATGGCTACAGGTGAGGATTGTAAAAATCCTATGAAGAATTTGATAGACAAGCAGATTTGGCTCATGAAGGCAAAAGGATAGAGTCTTGTGTAATTTTACTAGAAGCACCACATGTGGCATCTGCAAAAGAATGCAAGAGTTTTAGGGTGGGTAACATAGAGGTTTCGATTGATAAATCATATGAAGGTAAGGGTTTTATTGATGTTCCTCTAGTTAACCACAATGTTGTTCCTTCATTCATGGTGGAAGATGTGCAGGAAGAATTTGTAGCCTCAAGCAATAGGCAAGGTATGGAAGCCCATGGAGAGACTAGTGATGAACATGATTCTGAATGCCTGAGTTTGGCCGGCAACTCCTTGTCATCATATGAACCTTGTAGTGAAGTCATCCATGAGAAGCTTGATGAATTTTCAGATTGTTCAGAGTCTGATTTTGTATCAGCAATTGATGAAGAACATGATGTTGACTTGGATACATCTTCAAGTGTGATCATTGACTCTCAAATTGGCTCCACTCCTACACATGTTGAAAAATCAAAGGTAGGAATACCAGATGGGGAATTTGTGGATCTTTGTCTTCAGATGAATATGTCTCATCACTTATTGCATAAATCAGAAAATGCATCTTCTATAGCAACCTCTACCATGATGCAAAATGACAATGCAAGTTGCATGGAGTGTGAACAAATTGATGGAAGAATTGAGGAGCTTCATGAGGAGACATCTTGCAGCTTGATGACATCATTTGATTATGAGTTAGGTGAGACACTACCACTTTTCACTTGGAAAGACCAGGAGGAAGATCAAGATTTGGAGGTGTTCAGTGACTCTAAAGAAAGCAGGGAGGAATCTCAAATGCTGATTTGGGACAATAGCAGATTACTCTCCCATCCTCATGAATTTGTTGTTTATGGTCATGAAAAAACTAACTCAACCATTGTTGACAACCCTCTTTTTGAGTTGAGTGCTGACTTGACTTTAGATAATCCACTCTTTGAGTTGGATGATGAGGAGGCTCTTGATCTTGATGACGCAAATGCTATGCGGGCTTCAGGTGTGGGATGTGATTGTAAAACTGAGCATACAATTAGTGGATCAGCCACTAATGTCATGTCTTCATATGCACATAATGATTTCCATAAGGCAGATTTGGTTGAGCCTTTGATTTTCCATGGTGAGTTTGAGGAGTTATCTTTTCTAGAGGCTCGCATGGTAGTGCTTACGTCTTTTAGACCAACTTATGAAGGAGTATGCATGAATGGTGGCATTGTTCATTCATATTTATTTGAGCACGCAAACACACTTGGAGATGATTCTCTACTCTCTTATAATGCATATGGAGCTAACGGGGCATGCATGATCATAGTTCCTCCTACTGAATGGTATTTTATTTCAGCAGTTGATTGGAGAAGTCAAAGGGATTTGCATTATCCTTTCCATGATGGAGGTAGACATAATGATGAGCTTCTATCATCTTTTGACACTAGAGGTATTGGTGGCTTCTTCTGGAGTGAGATTCTCAATTGGATGTATGGTGTTTGGGTTTATAGCAACACATGGAAAATCAACATGATTGATTATGCACCAAGGATAATTTGGGATCCTGGCCTTGACATGATTGATGCATTGTTTCTTCTGGATCTTGTTGTGTTGCTTCACAACTTTGGGCATCACAGTGTGGGAACCAAGAATTTGTTCGGCAAGCAGAGTGCTTCACAGGTTGGTGTGCTATGACAGAGTTATTACAGTATGGGATCCACAGATCTGCTGGCTGGATCGAGTGCTTCACGGGTTGTTGCAGCACAACACGGTGACTGATAACAAATTGGTGCAACAAATGGGCAGAGTAGTGTTTTTGAGATTGGTTTGGGATCTGGGTATTGTCATGATTGATTACATTGTTCGCATGGATCTTGGCGAGTTGCTTCATATTTTGTGGCTTAATGGTTTGTATATCAGAGTGGAGCAACGGATTGGTATTCGATTGCTTGGGACAAGCAATCTTCGGGAAAGGAGGACTGTGATGTCCCTAAATTTTATACGCCCAAAAGAGAAATTAGTCTAATTAATTAAATATTAAAATTGTGTTTATTATCTTAAAAGACATTTTAATTATTTAATTAATTAATATTTATGGCTTTATGAAATGTTATGATTTTGAAATTTAAGCTTTATAAGGCCATTTATATTTAAATAATTTGGTTATAACAACTGAATGTTGAGGGCGAAGATTAAAAGGAGTATTGGCGGAAGGATTCAACACAATTGAAGAATGAATTAAGTCTGGTTTTTGAATTGAAGTGTTGAGAACAGAAACTCTCAGTCTTCAGGGCCATTCTCAGACAAAAACCCAGGTTGGTCATGTTTGGTTTATATTCATAGTTAATTTTCAAGCTGTGCAGATTCCTATTTGCACTGGAGAAAAGGACGGACATGTGAAGTTCGTTAACATTCTGAACGATTGAGGAAGAAGCAAAAACCTATGAATTTTGTAGTTGAAACATTATTTTGTTTTGAAACCAATATTCTATTCTGCCGAAGCAATTTATTGGAGGAATCAGGCATAGAGGTATTTGCTCTGAAATCATCTCTATCGCTATTGGGCGAGCATTGTTGCTATATTCTGATTGTGGTTGTGCATTCCGTGGACTCTAAGTTGGTGAAATTCTTGATACTTTGGATACGATTGTTGAAGACTGAGTGAACAACACTTGAACATGGGAATGTCTCATTATCGTGGCTTATCCAATTGGATGGAGATGTTCAAAAATGATGATAAGGATATTTGACATTTAAGTATACTGGGCGATGCATATCGGGCGTTCCTCATGTGAAGTTTATACCAGGCACGACCCACAGCAGTAGAGCATCATTCTCACAATACGGGAGTGCTCACGGTTGGGAGTGATTCATTCGCATTTTCTATGTATCTTCTAAATGGTTAGGAATATTACATCGCATCTTCACGGGAATACATATGCTTTGATACCGTTATGTTCCAGCTATCTTTCTGATATTCACTGTCCTTGTATTAAATTGGTCTGCCAAGGAAGTCTGAAGTCAGTCATATTCTCTTATGATGAAGTCGTATCAAGGTGGGTTATCATATTATCTGCCATTTTTATATCCTTGACGAAGACCGTGTTGTTACAAAATACTATCCAGGGCATTGTGCCAGAATTTAATATATCATCTCTATGTGTTGAATATTATATGCAATCAAACACCTGTATTTGCTCAAACTATTGCCTCAATTGCAAGTAATCTGAAGGTGGTCAGAATGCTATCTGTATTCACTATGTATTGCCAGGTGCATGACTCATCTCTGTTATCTACATGAAGGATGAATAATATATATTGCTTCCATTTCTTGAAAATGTGTAATCTATTCAGACAATTAGAAGAAATATATGATTTGCAACATAATTCCCTTCCAACTGAGTACTTGAATGCTCTGTTGTTATTTTGTTAGATTGTTTGTATTGAAGCATAACATTGGAATAGTATTAAATTCTGGTAATGTTAATAAAAGCCAATTCCAAGAAATACTAGGACTGTATCTTTCTGAGTCTTAATCTGAATGCACCATCAGAAATTAAACCCAAGGGGTTTATCACAGTTTGATGAGAACTTTAATGTTCTATCTGTGTTGTAAATCCAACTATTGGTATCTGAATTTCATCAGTTTGGAGGTATTATATTTTACTCTGCATATACAAGGAGTTTAGTTATTTCAGACCTGATGTTTCAAATAGTTTGGCAAATAACATTGTCAAACTAGGGCAATCATTTTTAAACATCGATAATCTTGGCCCCAGAGGTCGGGGACATTACAAAACATCTCTAAGGAACCAAAGGATGGGAGATTTGACACCCTTCAAGAACATTAACATGAAAGATAATCAGTATTGGTGGAGCCTACACAGTCTATCAATCTAGGCACAACAGAAAAAGAAAAATCTCTACATCTGGCAACATCTGTGACTGAACAAGAAAAGCCTGAATTCACTAAGTTCTTTGAGGAAAGATGCATTAAATTTTCTTGGTCTTACTTTGATATGCTAGGTTTAGACCCAAATCTTCTAATGCATCATTTATCTCTACCATCTGGAATAAAACCTATGAAGCAAAAACTAAGAAAAATGCATCCGCATATCGCTTTATTGGTAAAAGCAGAACTGAAGAAGTTGTTAGATGCAGGATTCATTAGATCTATTGATTATGTTGAGTGGATTTCTAATATTGTACCGGTTTCTAAACCAGATGGTAGTATCAGAATATGTACTGACTTCAGAGATCTCAACAAGGCATGCCCAAAGGACAATTTTCTTTTTCCAAACATTGACATTATTGTAGACTTAACAATAGGACACACCATATTATCACTAATAGATGGCTTCTCAGGTTACAACCAAATCAAAATAGCAACAAAACACCAGGAGAAAATAACATTCACATGTCTATGGGGAACATTCTACTGGAACATCATGCCCTTTGGGTTGAAAAACATAGGGGCTACATATTAGTGAGCAATGACCACCATTTTCCATGACATGATGCATACCTTTATGGAGGATTACGTGGGCGATATATTAGAAAATTCATATACCAAAGAAGGGCATCTAGAGATCTTGGACAAAATCTTTACCATATTAGAGAAGTTTCATGTCAAATTAAATCCTTAGAAATGTGTGTTTGGTGTTACATTAGAAAAGCTTCTAGGATACATAGTTTCAAAAAAGGGTATAGAAGTGGATCCCGCCAAGGTCAAGGCCATAATGGAAATGCCACCACCAAAGAATATCAGTCAATTACGGTCTCTACAGGGCAGACTACAATCAATCAGGAGGTTTATCTCCCAATTAGCAGACAAAAGTCATCCCTTCAATCATTTGTTACATAAGAATGTCTCTTTCAAATGGGATCAAGGATGTGAAACAAATTTCAATCAAATAAAGCAATATCTGATGTCACCACCCATACTAATGCCACCTACAGAAGAGAGACCATTATTACTATACATTGCAACAACTGAGATTTATTTGGGTGCTCTATTAGCACAAGAAGATCCTACGGGAAAGGAACATGCTATCTATTATATCAACATGAATTTGAATGGTTATGAGATAAATTACACCTTCATTAAGAAAGCTTGTTTGGTAGTGGTATTTTCTACTCAGCAGTTGCAACATTACATGTTAACCCACATAGTCAAAATCATAGCAAAAATTGATCTATTAAAGTATTTACTCAGCAAGGCTACCCTAACAGGAAGACTAGCCAAGTGGGTCATGATATTGAGTGAATTTGATATCCAATATGTGGATCGAAGAGCCATCAAGGGTCAGGTGATAGCCGATCAATTAATTGAAGCCCCACTACCAGATAATTGTCCAATGAGCATTGAGTTTCCTGATGTAGACATTCTTACTATGACAACACAACAATTGATGCTTTATTTTGATGGGTCCTACACACAACATGGGTTAGGTGCAGGAATTATGTTTGTTACACCTTAAGGACATAGCATCCCAAAGTCCTACAGACTCATGTTTCCATGTACAAATAACATAGTTGAATACGAGGCATTAATCATTGGCATCAAAGTGGTAGTTGAATGGAAGATCATAGAGCTACAAGTTTATGGAGATTCACAACTAGTCATTTATCAGGTAAATGATGAATATAAAACAAAATATGAGAAGTTGATGCCATATAATAAAATGGTGGATGATTTCAAAAAGTACTTTGTGGATATCAAATTTGAATAGATTCCAAAGGTAGAAAACAAAGTTGATGATGTTATGGCAACAATTTCTTCTCTCTTACAGATACCAGAAAAAGTGAGGTCATTATGAGTTTATGGTGGAACACGTGTCTAATCCTGCTTATGATAATCTTGAATCTCAAACCATATGCCATTTAGTTGAGGTTGAATCCTAAATTTATGGAAAGACCTACGCTTACCTAAAAGACAATATCCTTCCTCCTGATCTTTCTAGAAACCAAAAACACAACTTCATCCGCCAAACCTCATGACATACCTTAATTGCTGACATACTTTACTGTCAAGGTCTGGATGGTACTCTTCTTCGGTGTCTAGAACATAACGAGTCTAAGACAACCTTACATGAGGTTCATGAAGGTATTTGTGGAACTCATTCAAGCGGACTAACCCTAGCGAAGAAACTCCTCCATTTGGGGTATTATTGTCCGAATATGGAGGAGTCTTTTTAGTTTGTTAAGAGGTGCTAAAAATTTCAAATCCATGGTAACCTAATCCATACACCAGCACAAGAATTGCATCTGTTCACTTCAACATGGCATTTTTGTTAGTGGAGACTAGACTTGGTAGGAAAGGTTAATGCGTCTTCATCCAATGGACACAAATTTATAATCACAGCCACAAAGTACTTTACAAAGTGGATAAAAGTTGTTCCCTTGACAACAATCACTGGAAAACAAATTTCTTCTTTCATATTGAATTACCTCATATGTTGGCATGGCATCCATCAGTCCATTATCACAGAAAATGGTAGACCTTTTAAGAATTAGGATGTTCAGGAAGTGTGTGAGAGGTTTCATATCCAACATCGTTTTTCAACCCCATACTATCCTCAAGGAAATGGCCAAGTAGAAGCCTCAAACAAAACTATTGTGAAAATCCTAAAGAAAACAGTCAATGATGTTGGACGTGATTGGCACAATCAACTAAACCTTGCTCTGTGGGCATGCCGAACCAATATTAGAACACCTATAGGAGCTACACCATATGCCTTGGTATATGGATCAGAGGCTATCCTACCTATTGAGGCGGAGATACCATCACTCCGTGTGTCACTAAAGGGAATTATTTTAGATGAAGATTATAGAGTGTCTATATTTCAAGAGCTGGAACTGTTGGATGAACATCATCAACAAGCCGCAGACCATTTGAAGGCATATCAACAGAGGATTTCCAGAATCTACAATCACAGAGTAAAACCTAGAGCATTTCAGGTTGGTGACTTCGTCTTAAAGGAAAAACCTCAAAATCAACAGGACAAAGAAAAGAAAGGGAAGTTTGAACCTAACTGGCTAGGTCCCTTTGTTTTCATATCAGTCTATGGATTTGGAGCCTATCAGTTGTCTACACCTGAAGGGGATTTGTTCGATGAACCTATCAACAGTCTCCATCTTAGGAAATTCTACACCTGAATCATCTAGTGTATGGTTGGAGTCCTGGGAAAATGGTCGCCTTGATGAAAACTTGGCAAATAGGCATCTTGGTGACAAAAAAATACAAAAAAAATCAAGAAAAGGAAAAAAACACAAAAAAAGAGAAAAAAGAGAAAAATGCAAAAAAAATCATAAAATTTGAAAAAGTGCAATAAAAACACGTAGTGAAAACTTGGAAACATGCGCTACTTGTGATTTAAACTAGCTTTTCTATCCAATAGATACATGTCTTGGTTGTTCACTTTCACCATCATTCTTCCTATCATTGAAAAGGAAACCTCATGTACATATCTTGGCAATTGTGGTCATGTCTCACACTAGCTTGGGGGAAAAATATTGAACTCATTGGGGGAAATAAACTTTGGGCTTAAACAAATTGACAAAAAATAGTATGTCAAACGTAGCAAACACAATGATCATAGGAAAATCCAACATTGAACAATCATCAATCAACAGAAGATCAAACCATCTAAATCAAACAACTTAGATCAATCTATCAAATCAAATCTAAATGGATGATATTCTTTTGAATCATGATTTTATCCCTTTAGCTTGAATGTTCAAATGTTGTACTTTTTATTTTTTATAGTTATCATATCTTTGGAGCAACTCGATGATGTATTTGAACTAGAGAAGCAAGGAAGGAGTAAGATTTTCCTTTGTCTGCTATCTGGGAGTTAATTATTATTACTGTGTGAATTTTCATGAGACGTGCTCTACCAAGTATCACTGATGACATTCTGAATTCACATAGCAAAATGATTAGTTCTTGTCTGTTTATGCAAGAAATTCTTAGGTCATCTTGGTTTAATTATACCTAGATGCTTGTGTTAACTTGCAATATCAAAAATCATGAAAGTAGTACTCAAGTCATCATTGGTCTAAATTATACCCTTGATGCTTGTACTCATTTTCAACATTTTAAAGGCTCAATGATGATAAAAGCATGATAAATAGACTATTAAGATGACAACGTTTGCATATGTAGATTTGCATGGTTAAATTAGATTGCATTCATATTAGTTTTGCATCTGCATTATAGATTTTCCAAGGTTGGTGAATCAATAACATGATAGAGCATTCATAAAATATCTGACTGAATAAGTGTACATCATCAAGTTTCAGTACATTAATCAATCCTATATTGGGGCATATCAATCAAAGCTGATAAACCACATCAACTGATGATATCTATATCGGCCTGCACCAAATACAAAATCATGTCCCACGTCTTTGGGAAAAACTTTAAAATCCTCCTATGATCATAACATATCACAAATCAACAATATTATCAATCAATCAAAAATCAATCAACCTATCAATCTATCATTGATCCTCACCTATCATGAGGTCAAACATCAATCTATTATTGATCCACTCTTATCATGAGGTCAATCAATCAATCTATCAATGAACCTCGCCTATCATGAGGTCAATCATCAATCTATCATTGATCCTTGCCTATCATGAGGTCAATCAATCAATCAATCATTGAATCTCACCTATCATGAGATCAATAATCTTCTACTCTATCAGGATCATCAATCAATATCAAATCAAAGGCTGACATGATTGAAAATCATCAAACACAGGGAGGCAAAGCAGGGCAACATTTAATCAACTGGCAAAATCAATATTCTTTATCGGGAGATAAATCATCAAATCATAAAAAATAAAAAAAAAATCAAAAAATCCACAAAATTCATAATTCATCAATTTATCTCCCGAGGGAGCATATATCCATCATCACCTGAAAATCAACGTCTGGGGCATATCGAAAAATTTTCGTCAGTAGTAACAGCAGCAACAAAATTTTCTTTGAAGCAATGGGTAAACACATCACTTCAAAGAGGGGCAAAATGTATACACCTAAAAATGGTTTGGATAATCTAATTAATTAAATATGATTTATTTGATTAATTGACTACTTTAATTCATTTACTTATAAATAAATAGAAATATTTATTTATATAGTTCACTTCTAATTCTTCTATCTTTATCATATTATTTCATCTTAATTAAATAAACAAATTCAAATACCTTGTTTTATTTAATTATCTATTTTCTTTCATCTAAATTAAATAAACAAGTTCACATACTTTGTTCTATTTAATTACCATTTTTCTTCCATGTTTATTTAATAAACATATTTCTATAGTTTGTTTTATTAAATTAAATATCCTCTTTTGCTAATTTGAATAAATCCTAATATTCAAATACAAGCATATTTCTACAGTTGTTTCATCTTTTCACTCATCATATCCACCAACAAAATTAGATATTTTATATCTAATTAATTCAACTTGACCTTCACGGACAAATTTGGAGACAAATTACAGGCAAACTTCTTCATCTTCTTCCTTTGATTCTTCCTATCCTCTGGCTGAATGTTTTTGTGGGGAGGAACAATCTCTATAATCTTCTCAGGCTTCTTCATCTTTCACCATTGAATCATTCAAATCAAATCCAAACCTTTGCTTTGCTACCACATCACAAATATGCTACCAGGAATCTATAAATACAACTTCTTTCTACAGGAAAAGGATCCCAACTTTGTGCAATCTTACACTGCCGAAATAACATTAGAGAAATTAAGCGTTTGAGCATTGAGCAAATAGAAAATAGTACTCATTCAATCATATAGCAATCATAATCATGACTTTTCATTTAGTTGCATCTTAGTTTATAGTAGTTTGTTTTATCATTTTCATGTCATTTTAGTTTACATTGTCATCATCATATCATTTAGCAATCATTACATAGGATTAAATTCCTGCATTTTACAATATCTCATTCTCTAGATTATCATTTTAACAGTCACAATGCTTGCACAATTTGAGAGCCACAGTGATTTATTAAATCTTTGGAGATAGGGAACAATATGATGCTTTTAAGAGATTTCCTACTTTAATTAGATTAATTGTTGTTAAAATCTCTTGATATAAGGTCTTATTAGGTGTGTTTGTTATTCATTATGCATATTTTACTCACACATACACCAATGAAAGATTGAATGATCAAAGTACAAAGAAGATGAACTTTTCTATTTGGGATGCAATGGCAAGGAGGAATTGGTTTGGAATGAAATTCCCAACATATGTTGGAATCGAGGGAATGGCGTTGTCAGAGGATGGAATAAAGGTATGTTGGTCACCTTGGAGTTGGGTTGGGAAAAACTCAACTTCGATGGGGCTTCCAGGGGAAATCCTGGAATTTTTGGAGCAGGGTGTATTGTAAGAGATAGTAAGGGTAGAATATTGGGTAGGTTGGTGGTTCCTCTCACCAAAGGAACAAATAATGCTACAAAATTTCAAGCCCTAATCTTGGGACTCGGGCTTTGCAAAGAGCTAAATCTAAGTAAGGTGGCAATTGAAGGGGATTCAACCCTGGTGATCAACGCATTACGCTCAAGGTAGGTACCGAATTGGAAATTAGGAGCAAAATTGGAGGCTGCGCTAAGCATGGTGGATGGCTTTGACCTTGTGATGTTCAACCACATTTTTCAAAGAAGGAAATGTTGATGTCGATTAACTATCCAACATGGGGGTTGATGGGATTACACTCAAAGAAGTGAATATATGATCCAAGAAATGATAGTGGGTGGCTAGGTGGGTGACACTCCATAATGTATTATGGAGGGTCTTCGGCTATCAAGGGTGTATTAGTGGCTTAGTGGCTTGCTTATGTGGAAAGTAGGTGGTTTTGGGTGGTGGCCATGTTGGCGTGGCTATATTGCTTGTTGTGGGTGGTGGCCACGTTGGTTGAAAGGATGGGGTCAACACAGGTGCTATCGTCACTTCCCACACTATGATGGTCATTTCGAATTGACATACAAGTCTCGAGTCATTTCAAGGGCTTTAGCCTCCTGAATACCACATCCTTAAAAATATGAGTGATGACCAAGCATATCTCCCAGGCTAGCGTTCAGGTGAACTATTCACAGAAGTACTTCACAATGATGTTAGGATAGTTGGGGGATGCGTAATAAAGTTTGCTGATGGCATTTTACAATTGTCATCAACTTAGGTTCATTTGCATATGCATTATTATCATAGAGAATGACAGAGAGAGTGGAAAAAATATCTAAGTTCATAGTTGTTATGTTCATTGAGGCGTTAGTGGGTCTCTGTACGGACACACCAATCCATCTTGATTGAAAGCTCCAACAAGTTGCATTTCATAAAGTCATTGATCAAAGGCTAAAAAGGATTTTGTGCAACATTGACCATCTCATGGTGGTGGCGGGCAAGATGGTGCTAGGTAAAGGGCACTTGGATTATTGCGAGACATCACGAGTCAACACACACATTGTCTCCCACTTTCTAGTGTGATTGCTTGATATGCATATGGACAAAGTGGAGGCAAAGGCTCTAATGCGTTGTCTATTCAAGAAAGAGTTTCTCGGTGGGTTGGATGAATTTCTTCAAGCAAGGATTCCAAGAATAGGTATTCCGTGTCCGAGCGACTTGGCTCTTTTAAGGGTTCCTAGTGAATTTGTCAAGTATTATCCTTTTCTGTTGGAATTGAAAGGTATACCTCTGGTTTATCATAAACAACTAGTGGTGGTAGCGGTTGAATTCTTAAAGAAGGTCTGAGGTTGGTGATCGTTGATGATTTTGATTGGGTTCCTGAATTTGAGGCATATGCCAAAGCAAACGGGTTTCAGTAAGTTCACCCCCCTATGTATGTAGTGGTTGAATGGTCTGGTTGGTTGGGTTCATAATGTCTCGGTTGTGAATTTTGTTGGGTACTCCTTGTGGCATACAATAGCAATTTTTTGGAAGTAGGGTGGTTCTATTGACAATGACTCTTATATGTCACTGTGTATATGTTAACTTGTCTATACTCGGCCTGGGTAATGACAATGTAAAGGATAACACTCCTTGTTGGGACATTTGGTGTTAAGGTGTATTGGGCTAGGTCCATTCAACGCTTGTGGTTGGGGGTGTCGACCATTTGTCTAGTCATTTTGGTGTTGTTGGGTCTGTGAATGGTCTACAAAATCTACTACCCATGGGGTTGTCTATGTAATTTTTTGATAAATTAATATAAAAACCTCTCTTACGTATAAAAAAAAAAACAAATATATTTTTTAATAAATAAATCATTTAAATATAAAATTAAAAAATTAAAAATAATATATTACTATAATGATAATGTACATATAAGAAAGGATATTTAATATGTGGATGGTGCTTCCGTATATTGCTAATACTACCTAGGTCTTATGAAAATAAAGATATTTGGATATCAATAGCAAGTAGCAGGGGCAAAGAGTAACGACATGACTGTTGCGGTTAATGGCGATAACATGTTGCAAGAAGATTCAAACTTAACCACAGGTGATTTGAAATCTCGCTCTATGCTAATTCCAAGACATTCTTTTGAGGATATTATGATAAATTAAAGCTTAATGGACACCAAAATCTCCATTTTAGTGCTCTCACACCTAGAGCAAAGGAAGAAACATCCCCTGCACCTAATCGTGGTGCAAAAAGATAGCAAAATGATCACTATCTCAACCCTAATTCTGACTCAGCCCTAAATTTTGTATTGTCATGTTGATATAGATGTTCAACTGAATAGGGAAACCAACTCTAAATTTGGTATTGTCATGTTGATATGGATGTTCAACTAAATATGAAACTTAATTGTCATAACGGTTGGCCCTAAATTTCTATAATGTTGTCTTGTATGGTGTTTCATCTAGATATAAAAACAAATATTTTAGTTAGTTGTTAAAAGGTAATCGTTTTAATGATACAATGAATGAGGTTAATTATGGTGTTTATGAATGTATTTTCTATAATTTAATATATAGCTATATGATTGAATTTTATATGGAAATGCTAATATTGTGGATAAATTATTAAGCTTGGATTTCATTATTTGAAATGGACTAGTGTTATTCTTGATATTGGAGTGTCACAGGACAGTTATGTACTCTCACCGTAGAGAGAATCACCGGGAAGGGGTGTCTAGCCATCTAAGGGCAATTTGTACAAGAGTAGCATACACAAGCATGTAGTGTTATTCTCAGGTTGCATATTGCATTAGGAAGGGAAAATTGAAGTGCTTTAATTATATTTAATTATTGATCAAAAATTCAATGAGGAAATTAATAGGTTGCTTGTGTCAATTATTCCATAGATGCACAAATTTCACACATGTTGGCCAAGGATTGCTAGACTCTTCACGATGGATTGGGATCCCTTCGTAGGATAGCATAGGGAAGCCTATGGCTTCATGGAATGCCCAAAATTGTCTTGGTGATGCTCTCTCTCTACCCTCTTCCACTTCAAATTAAAGAGAAAGTATAAAAGAGGCTTGGCTTAAATGCTATATTTAAATTTAGAATCTATTTTTATTGGTTAGGACGTAAATGATTCTTATTTCAGTTTATAAAATTTTATAATATCATACTATGAATGTTGTAGCTGCTATGATATAATGTTCACATGCAAATCCAATAGTATGTGTTACCTCATTATGCAATTAAAAATTTCATTATAATGGATGCAACCGTTGGAGTATGATGAAATTGTGCAATGATATTCATTTGTATGTGAATTGGTATATGGTACTTGTTGCATGTTGGTTCCTTGTTGTTGTCACATACTATTTAATTAGCCTAGATTAATCACTGGATTATTATACTGATTGTTTAAATGAAGACAACTACATGTAAATTTTGAATATGTTAAGTATTGTTGAAGTATAAATAGGAATTATTATGTTGACAAACAACTAATTATGAAAGTGTGATAGAAATCATTAATATTCATTCTCTTTCTTCCACTTCAAGTTATAGAAGGAGGTGGTATAGGTTCTATAATGCAAATGATGATATAGTGTTTATTTTGTGTCTTATTTATTTAGATGGGTAAATGACTCTTAATTAATACTTATATTTGTCATTTACAACATGATATATTTGAATTGTTATGAAAGAGCATGGTCCTTATAGTTAGTTATGAAAGAGCATTGCTATAATAAGTTGATTGATTGCATATATATTATAAATCTAATTTCAAAATGTGTGTACTAGCAACTATAACTTATTGATTTGAGTCTTATACTTATGCCAAGGTATTATAATGGACTTGTGATAATGGTAATAGTTGTAGAATCATTCTATATGTTAAAAAAATGGTTAACTGTTTGATTCCTTTAGATTGGATCTACATTAGCTCATGTATTTCATTGATTTCCATACTTAATCAGTGATTAGTTGGGTAGTTATTACATATGGTATTAGAGCTATGGGCTGAGTGTTAGGGCCTAGAGTCTACTACGTTAAATTTGCATTTCTTTGAGAATTTGGAAAAAAAATCCTAGAATTGTGGAGATACCTAGATGATTTTGAGTCTTGTTCTTTCTTAGATGGTTCAATATGCGAACTGAATAAAGGGATTATGATCAATGACTAGAAACTAGTAATCTACAATGAAATTGATTATATGATTTATTAATTGTTGTGTATGATAGGAAATAACCTATGATGCGAGTGTATGTTAAAATGACTTCAAAGTCATTTTGATTGAATGTTGATTGATTGAAATTATTCTTGAACAACACATACTTGTGATTGATGTATTTCATGATTATGACTTACTCATGAGCTTGATATGGGTAGGAAATTATTGTGGTCATACTTTTATCCTTTAATGTGAACTTCTATATATGCTAAGTTCACTATTATGGTTACCACCTGATTAAACCTTCTGCTATGAGTGAGTTTGCATTTAAGCTATGTAATGTATGCTCGATATTAACACTATTTAAGGATCAATACTATGATGCTCAAGATTGAAAATAGTCAATGAGCATACTATACCAACGATGGATGTCCTTGGTTGCTTAGTTGTCCAATGGATTGTAGGGAAGAGAGCTTCTAATGAACAATAGGCAGGTAATAGTTGGAGCAACCTCATATTATAATTTAGCCTATCCTAATGTGGAAAATGGTATCTTAGGTTATTAGAGGTAGGTAACAGCTTGGTATGATGAATTGATATGAACTTATGTGTAATTGAATGTGTTTATACACTAACGCCTCCCTAAGTACTTGCATAAATGGCCTATGGATGTGCACATTGGAATATTGTTGTCCTTGCTAGCAATAACATCGAGTAGTATGGGATGCTTGATTGTTGTCATGTGTTGGTTATGTGATTGTGAATCAGGTAGTGGATTGATGTATGCAATAGGTTGCATCCATTCCACTTTGCTAATTGTTCCTTATATGAACATGTGATGTATTGTGTGGATTTTCACACTTGATATATTTGATTTATGCCTGAGACAGTCACCTTGTGTATATGTGATATATGTTGGGGCTAGTCACTATGTATATGTGATGTGTCACTTCCTATGGGAATTGGGGAATAATGAAATAATATAACCCTTGAGTATTTGTGTATTTTTGCACACTATTGATTGATATACTTCAAATTCTTATATGGATGCCATTGTTGTGACATCTTTGCCAAAAAATGTGTCATATGCATTAGATGAGGCCATATGTTGGTAGTTTTGATGCTCCTACTTGTGATGTCCATGATATTCTTCATGGCGATGTTGTGGATTTAGTGTGTTTAAGATTAATAACTTTAGAGTCTTGACAAGTTCATTTTGATACAATTGTTAAAGAGTTATGATGTTGATTCTTTATTTATGAGATGCCTAGTATGACATCACAATTGACAGTGAATCGGGGAGGAACTATGGTTTGTTGATGAACAATAAATATCATGAAACTATTCAAATATGTTCAAGTAAAGAAAGTATGTATGATAAGATGAACACAATTGTGATTTCTTATAAAAGAGGGGCATGTGTTGGAAAGGTGCTAAGTCGCTCCCAGGTTATCTTGAGGGTGTAAATAAAGAATAAAATGCTTTGGCCAAAGCTTGAGTCACTTTTTGAGTAAAAGGGCATTTGCATAGTTATTTGTGCTAGAAAGCATTAAATAAGTTGCAAGAATTGGTTACTTCATGATAGCATAGATTTCACACATGTTGTGATGAGATGGACACATTGTTTAGGTCACATATGAGTAGGCATGAATGATGAGATGAACATATTGTCTAGGTCACATGATTGACAAGATAAACAAATTTATTCATTGACTCTTCAGGTCATATGTGAGCATTCATGCATGATAGATGAACACATTTATAGTGCCACATATGAGAAGGTATGCATCATAAGAATTTATACTTTTGTGCAAAATTGCATGAAATTTTGAATGAGATAGTGAGGTTCTCATCTAATGAAGAACAAATAATTATTTTTATAAGCAATTGTAAAAGAAAGGCATGGATTGAGATGATAAAATGGTGCTATAACAACTAGCCATTCCTAAAGAGATGAGAGAAATGATGATATGAAGATTTAAATGCAAGTTGAATCTTAAAAAATAAAATTATTTATATTATATGAAAGAGTATATTATATTAACTCAGTTATGTGTAGCTTACTTTCCAATTGTGAATGAGTAATATTATCTAAGGTTATTATAAATAACCTACATTGCAAGTACATGTATTTATGAATGATATTGTAGAAGAGGGGGATTCTCTACTCACGAGTTCTCTTCATTCATAGAGCCTCATGGGGTGAACTGCCCTAAACTACCTCAGGAACAACAACAAGAGTTTTAGAATCTGAAAGAGTAGGTCACAAAGATTTTCTAGACAAAATAACGGGCTCTTGACCAAAGGACGTTAGTGCGGAATAAGGATGACAACATAGTGTGCGCTGGTGTCTTAGAGGTGTGTTGTCATCTTGTATGGACCAGAGAATGAGAATGTCTCAGAAAACAACAAAATGACTACTTCTACTTCGATTGTTGAGAACTTACAGAATATAGGGAAATAAAATAATGTAATAGAACTACAATAAAATGAAGTAGAGTTGATAAAGATAAGAAGAAGAAAGGAAAGAAATACTTACAACCACACAAGTGATGAAGCCTCCAACAAGTGAATGTCTTCAATACCTGTGTCTGTAAGATCTAGAGAAAGTGTTGGGGCTATATAGAGGTTTACCTCAGTCAAACCCCCGTTTTGGTGTTCCCACCTCCACAGACAACCAAATAGAAAGAGAGAGAAGAGAACGAAAATGGACAAAGTGTGTGGTGAAAGCAAAACTCATTGAAGAGTAGAACCCGTACCACCAAGTATGAGTGATAAAAGCAAACCCCGCTCGAGGAGGAGAACCTGTATCACAAAAGAGGTGATAAAAGCAATCCATGATCAAGGAGGAAAACCCGTATCACAAAGTAAGTGTGAAAATGGTAGGGGATATGGAATCCCAAGAATGCTCGCAAGCATGAGATAGGGAGATAGAGCTACGAGAGTGAAGCTAAGAGATCTTGAAAGGATGTAAGAAGCATTAAGGGAAGATGAATCGATATTAATTTTAGGCAATATATCAATGCTACACACATTGAGCGCCGAACCAACATCAACGAGAGTACATCTAATGCCAATTTTATTAATGTTAATTATAATCATTAAAGGATTTAATTTCTTTTGTACTTTCGAAGGTGGGAGTTATTGCAGATAGAACGTAATAGTCGACAAATCTACACAAATATACACCATCAACACATTAGCATCCGTCAGCCTAGCGAAAGAAGACAAGAGGATATTTCGCAATGCTTCCTGAAGCATACCTTGATAAACCATAGCAGACTAAAGCAAGTCTCACAGCGAGATCTTAGCCGAAGTAACTTGAAGTTGCTTGAAAATATTGTAGTCACTAGGTGCTTTAGTCATAGGTTGTTCATTCATTCTATTCTCATAAGTATGGGCTACCACTCTGTAAGAGGGAGCCTTAGAAAGATCAGGAGAACCACCATCAGATGGAACACCATTAATAGAATAAATCCTTTTAGAATAGAATAAGGACTAGTTGAAGTTACACAAATAATTGGTCTCTTAGGCCTTTGAGGGGAAGCAGAGACATAGATTACATTTACTAAATCATCACAACTAGTAGAACAATTATTTGAATACATATTCTCAACATCGATCCAAACAAGATCAAATGTGGAAGGAGATTTATCATTCGCTAACACATCATCTTTAGAGGAGAGTGTGTTGGAATAGATAAGAAATTCATCATTCATGTATGTATCATCTCCAAAAGAGAGTGCATTGGAATGAATGGAAGGTTCATTATTGAAAAATGCATCATCTCTAGAAGAGAGTGCATTGGAATGGAGAGAAGGTAGAGTAACATTAAAAAAGGTATCAATGATTTCATCTTCTTGTGGTAAAAATCCTCTGAAGCCAAAGGACTTTCGTGAGAAAGATCAAAGATACCAAGTGACATGGGAAAATCCAAGTCACCATCACATGCATGAAATAGAATATCATTAACATTTTGAACAAAATTAGATACTGAACTAATAAAAGAGATATTAAATTCATTACGATTTTTTTGGTATTTTCTATGTTCTAGTAATTCACATTTTTGAAGGTCTCTAGAGTAGAATTTGAGGTCAGAACTTGTTTCGGTCCCTAAAATTCAATTGCCAAAGGCATTGGTATTTTAGGGACTAAACTAGTTCTCTAGGAGACCTTTCCAACCATGCAAATGGTTATGAATTCTGAGCACCGAGTCAAAAGTCATGACCCCACCAAGTAGGGGTAAATAAATACCTAGTTTTTTTAGAATATTTTCTCTTCACGTTAGGTTCACCAAAATGTAGAAGAGAAGGATTCACTACTCATGATTTCTCTTCATTTAGAGAGCCTCACGGGGTGAACTTCCCTAAACTACCTCAGGGACAACAACGAGAGTTTCAAAATATGAAAGAGTAGGTCACAAATATTTTTTGGATAGATTGATGGGCTCTCGGCCAAAGGAGGTCAGCATGGAATAAGAACGAAAGTGTGACACATTGGCGTCTCAGAGGCGTGTTGTCATCTCGTATGGACTAGAGAACGAGAATGTCTCAAGAAACAACAAAATGACTACTTCTACTTCGATTGCTGAGAACTTACAAAATATAGGGAAATAATAGAATGTAATAAAACTACAATAAAATAAAGTAGAGCTGATAAAGATAAGAAGAAGAAAGGAAATAAATACTTACAACCACACGAATGATGAAGCCTCCAACAAGTGAATGTCTTCAATACCTGTGTCTATAAGATTTGGAGAAAGTGTTGGGGTTGTATAGGGGTTTGCCTCAATCAAACCCTTGTTTTGGTGTTCCCACCTCCATGGACAACTAGATAGGAGAGAGAAGAGAATTGAAATGGCAAAGCATGTGGTGAAAGAAAAACCCGCTTAGGAGTAGAACCTGCACCACCAAGTATGAGTGATAAAAGAAAACCTCACTCAAGGAGGATAACCCGTATCACAAAAGAGGTGATAAAAGCAATCCCCGCTCAAGGAGGAAAACCAATATCACGAAGTGTGCAAATGGTAGGGGATATGGAATCCCAAGAATGCTCAAACATGAGATAGGGAAATAGAGTTGCGAGAGTGAAGCTAAGAGAGCTTGAAATGATGTAAGAATGCTAGTGTAACAAGCTAGATGAAGTTGTGCAAGCAAAAGTGAGATGGTAGAATGAAGCTGGAAGAAAAAGAGTGGAGCTAGAAGAAGTTCAAAGAGAAAAATGGACTGGAAGGATAGATTTTAATGAGGGAAAACAAGCTTATTCAATCGTTACAAGGCATCCCAAACTGTTACCATTGAGAAAAGGTGAGGACAAGTGGCAAGCATGCTCGGAGACAGTAGTTTGAGCATTGAAACATCACAGGATGCTAGTGTGGCGCACAGACGTCTGCGCGACGTGCTAATATCTAAACACATCACACTACAAAACAACAAGAACGGGAAAATCCCCAGGGTCATCGAAAGCTAACACACAAGGATAGCTACTAAAAAGGGGTGTTGGAGCATCTTGAGAAGGGGGAAAGGATGATGCAGGGGCTAAAATGAGCCTACACAAATGCGAAGGGGGTGGACACTAAAGTGGGTACAACAAATATATGTGAAATTGTGAGGGGTGCAATTTTATGACTATACAGATATATGATCAAGTTGTGATCTATATTAATGATACTTTCAGTCATATGAATTTGACAATAAGATAGTTAAAATTTTAATGTGATTTATTACATACAATAATGTTGGATATTGAAATGATCCACCTTTGAAATATCAGGAGCTATTGTGTCTTTTTTTAACAAGATAACATCAATGTAAGTGATTGATTGGTAATTAGACCTAAAGACCATGTTAAGTACTGTTACCTGATTTTGCTTCCAGTTCAATCAGGTAGAGCTGAGATAGCATTTGCAAACTAAAGATGAAAGGTACATATAATTTTTGCTAAGTTTCATCCATATGCATAAATAAATTATCAAAAGATTACATTATTACATTATGCAAATGCATACAATAGAGAAGAGAGTCAACAATTGTTGCAAGGGTAGTCTTTTTTGATAATCATAAGTGTATAGTGTCCCACACAAGTCGAGGGACTGACTATTTGAATGCAAATAAGGAAAAAACTATACATTTATAGATACAAGAAAGAAAAAATGCACATTTAAAGAAGGGCGACCTGTCATTGCTTGAATGACGAATCCCAGTTGAGTAGAGCTACATCTGTTCAGCCCCTCCTGTTTGTCCAACCTCTAGTTGTTGCTTGCCCTACTACTCCAAGAATTCTTGCATGTGTGAGAGAGTGTTGGTTAGAGCAATGAAAGATCACCAATCAATACATATGCAAACATCCATAAACATATAGCCTGATCCTCATAAGCATCAAAATAGTTTCATACCATAGACGTCCAAGAAAATAGAAAGGTTATCAAAACCATCTATCATATGCTCTATTTTATCTAACATTTTTGCTCCTTATGTAGGTATAGTGAAATCTTTGTTGCTATTTTGTTTCATTTGGTTACAACATGTGGAGTGAAATGGGTTCCCACAAGGGTTGAGCCTAGCATGCTGCCCTCTAGTTTCATTAGAGAGGGATAATCACATTTCATATCACCAATGTAATTCTTGAAAACAAGTTTCATTCACCATGGTGATATTGATTAAGAATAAATACCTTATTAATAAGAGCTTTCTCCTATTAATATGGCCAATCTTAATCAATAGGAACATAGTACAAAACTGGTCTGCAAAGATTACTTGATGTTTTGCAGTTTGAAATTCATAAGTACAGAGTTATCATTTTTTTGAGATAGGAAGAGCTATCAAGTCCTATCAGGAGTTGTCATGAGCTACATGGAGCAGTTATAGGTGATGAGTAAAAATAAAGGAAACCCTAGAGGCAACAATGCATTTGCTGTCCCAAAGAGAAATGCATGAGAAAGGGAAATCACATTAATGCAAAGGAGGAAGTAACATGCATTGTCAATCAATATTGTATGAAGCAGTAAAATATACACACTGGGCTTAGATTAGTGCAGCAGGGTAATTACATGAGGTGGAGGATTTGTCCCTTGCAATCAACATTGGAGGTGTGCACTAAAGACAACATGTGTATAAAAATTATAGATTGTACACAAGATTTTTCACAAAAACAACCTATCATGCTATAGCTACCAGTGATTTAATCACATGAAGGGATGGTGAGGTAAGGAATAACTACATTTCTCTTATTCATGGATGCCAATAGTATTACTAAGCTGTTGTTGAGTAAGTGCAAGTGATCAAGGAAAGTCTGAGCCTTTGTAGTTTCCAGAGACACTCATATGGTTGTGATATGAAGATATTGCATCCATAGGTCAACACAAGTCATAGGTTCCATTTAAAAAGTAATAACATGAGCCATCTAATGCATTTGTTGTCTTTTTCCTATCGACAATGGAAGTGTATCCTATAGGTTTCAAGAGTACAACATAAGAAAAAGTAAGCCATAGTGTCATGGAGGTATTACAATGGAAAAAGAAATAGCATTTTGTTTTATCTATGAAATATGGAAAGAGCTATGCTACAATGATAAAGTAATAATGCAAAAATAGTGAGCAAGAAATAATGCATTACACTTTATGAAGATAGTTTACATTGCCTGAGAGTTCACATGGAAACTATACAACTACCTAGAAGTGATCATTGAGTAAGCATTCAACTAAAAATGCATGAAGTGATACATGATAACAAAATATTCATCGTGTTTCATCAATTTTTAACTCAAGTCAACAGTCAAATATAGTGGCCATAAATCTTGTAAGAGGACACAACCAATAATAGTAGAACAATGTTCAATAGATGCCCTGTAGTGAAGATACTGATGGCAATTTAGTTTTCCAAAGGCCTTGTCTATTCAAATGAAAGTAAATAGAGGGTTTTATGCTTTCATATTGTTGTTCAAAATGCAAAGCTACGACTATAGGACGAGCTTGGATAAAGCTCATGAAAGACACTTAGAACAGGAACGATCATTTCAAGCAAGGAAAAAAAACAAATTAGACCTGCAAGTTATGAGGAGGGGTAATGTTCAAGAAGGAATGGAAAAGATGTAGAGAATATTTGAGTTATACCCGTATTGTGCAAGGGTTTGAATCATTTGGAAAATCTTTTTTTTCCTTCGTAGGACAACATTTACTTGTGGAACCGTTGATTGAAATAGCTCTTGTTTTTCTCGTCCTCCTTCTCATGACGTCTCATTCATATTATGATCTTACACGATCTTATCACAACAAAGGTGATTATCACAGTGAAAAAACAAAGATGGTTATATTTTTCAAAATCAACTGAAAGGAAATGTGGAGGTCGAGGCCTTGAAGAAAGAGATTCAAAATGCAAATATGGAGAAGTGGGCATGAAGCCATGCCTAGAGATAGGGTTTTTTCTCCATTCTCTTAGGGAGAAATGCAAAAAGAAAAAAACACCTATAGTATGTATGGTCGGGGCCATAAAAGCAAACAATACTCCATGTTTGCAAACAAAAGGTAACATACTGTTGGCACTCTCAAGTTTTGCAAATTTGAGATGCCTATATCAAAATTTTGCCTCTGCACTTTCAGAAGTGCACTTGAGGAATATGCTTGAATGACCTACTTTGAGGGGTCATAATTTGATGCCCGTTGATTTCCAAGAAAAATCCCTTTGCAGACACACTCTTATGTCATATGTGAACCTGCATGTCAGTTTTTAGCTTCTCATGATGAGTTTTGATTGGGTTTCAAAAAGTGAAGCTGGAGGATTTTTGCACTGTTCTACAGTTTGTAAACTCTTAGTTTTGCAAAGTAGCCTCCCGTTTGAGTTTGAATTTTGCAACCTGTTGACTGTCAAGTTAAAACAAATGTTATTCTGTATTCTCTATACCAGGATGAGCTCACATGTCAGTTTTTAGGGCCTCACAAGTTGATTTGCTATTTTTAGCAGATCAAAACCAAATGGAATTCCTTCAGTTTTGCATTAAATCCTTTCTGTGAGGCCAGCTTCGAGCGTCAATAACTTTTGATGGGTGATGTTTCAAACTAATCCCTTTTGCACACATGTTTCATGTACCCAAATGTGCTTATGTTTCAAATGGCAAGTCTTCTAGAGTTGATTTGGTATTTTTGTGACGTCGTGATTTCATCAGTTTCAATTGGTTCAGAACAGTTGATTGTTGCAGAAAGTCCGATTAGGCAACTTTTCCGATTAATATCTCTCACCTCGTGACTCCTTTTTCTGAGCCGTCTTTTGTATTGTATTCTCTGGACCGATGTCTGCATGCCTGCAACTTTTTATAGATCTAGGAGGTTGTTTGCCTAGTTTTCAGAGGTGATTCACAAATGAATGACAACAAGGTGCTCCACTTCATTCACTGTGAGATAAAGTCATAGGACCTTTTAATCATGCCTTTGTTTGAATAACATAGCCAAGGATGTGAACTTGTATTTTCATAAGTTTCCAAATGAAACATCATGGCTATGGTCTACACACCAATAACACCTAATTGGTGTCTAAGTGTTTATATAGAGTGGGATCCAACTTTCGAATGTGGAGTTGAAAATCATACCATCATGGGGTTCGCAACCATCTCCCAATGGAATTGTTTTTGTTTATGAGTCACATTATGTAATGTTTCATCTTGCATTGAAGCAAAACTGAAATCAAAGAGGAAGCAGATTATTTATCTTGAGTTTATGGTTTAAAGTCTATGGAATGCCATAAAGATGCATACACATAAAATGGTTTATGAAGAGGCTTTAGAAAATTTCAAAATAAAATAAGGGAGGCTGCACTGACAGGAGTCAGAAACTCACAAACAAATGCGTTTGGTAGATTTCCTACGCCTAGAAAGGAGGATGTGGGCAGCAGATGAACAAAATAGTTTTGCTGAAAAGGCCTCTGAAACTGTTGCCGAAGGAAGGTTGGAGGGCGCGGTTGGCAATGGGCATATGAACATCCATAACGCATGGAGGATGAAAAAGTATTCAAGCTAATTGCAAAAGGCTCAAAGCAGGGGATGCAACACCTTCCAAATAGGCTTGAATTTCAAGCTACAACCGGAACCAACAATGCAAAATGTATTTGTTAAAAATCTCTTAGGAATGCCACTAAAGAGCTAACGCACTGAGTTGGCAACACAATGATTGTTGGATATGCACAAAATGAATGCCTTTGAAGTTTTCAGGAAAATGCAATGTATCCAATGGCGCAGCTAGAGTGACTGGAGAGACCACATGCCAGATGAAGACCCACACACCAGTCAGAAGAAGGTAAGCAGGACTGGAGGCAAGGGTTTGAATGCCAAGCCTAGCATAGTATTCAAAAATGAAAAGACAGTATGAGTTTCTCTAACAAAATGCCATTCATATGCCATGGCTCGAGCTTTTAGATGAATGAAGAATGTTAGTGCACATGAAGACAAAGAGCCCAAGATAAACTTCCAGGTCAATCTTGTGAGGACGTTGCAAGCCAGTGAGGGGTGCCACTCCATAAATCAAAGAAGGCTTGAAGGCCTCAATAAAACTTGCTAATGCATTCAGTTAGTATGATTGGAGGACGCAACTTAAAGAATGAGGAATAGATGTTCATCAAATGCAGAAGGCACGCACCTATAGCAAATGAGCTGCTGAAAACACATTTATAAACCTTCACACAAATGCGTGTGGTTTGCAATGCTGAGCCAATATAAAGGGGAAGCCCATACTCTGAGAGCTAGCATGCATTGAGAATGGAGAACGTATTCTTAACAGGGTGGAGTACGCAGGCAGGAGAACTGTTGAGTATTAACTTTCTTACAGTGATAGAGGCTCCAATCGCACTAGATGGGCATTTATAGAGAAAGCAGTGTTTGAAGAAACTCTTCTTGGCTCAATCGTGTTGTTGAGGGCACCATTAATAACAGAGGGTAGCCATTGTGTTAGCTGCGAAAAGCTAGTGTTCAAATCGTCCTTCACTTAAGTGATTATTCAAGGATGCCATTACCTTTTAAAGGGAGACTCGAGGGCCTCAACAAAAGCAACAAATGCAATTAGCAGGGAAATGTAGGAAAGGTGCAGCAAAAGGAGAGCCCTAGGCACAGCGAAGGAGACTGGGCATAAGGTTAAGACTTTGGAAAAGCCCAAACATATTAAAATGGAACGCCCCCACTAGCATTCACAAATAGACTGTGAAAAGACTTTAAAGATTTTCAAACAAATAAAAAAGGAGACTTCCACAAAGGCACGCAGCGGTGTATGCTCAAAATGGAGTTTCAAAGACTCCAGAAACTTTCAATCATGCGCAGTTGGAGATGCGCGCATGAAACAGGAAATGAGCATCCATCAAAGTAGAAAGGAAGTGGTAAAATGAAGGGCGCACAACTTTTGTCAAATAAATGCTTCTCTTTTAAAATGTCATTTTAAAGAGCATGGAGGTCCATCGATGCAAGCAGATCATTCTCTACATGCTTGGAGAAAGAGCAACCGCCACGCCAAGGCATCAGGGCATCGGCATTAAAATAGAATGCCATTGTTGCATGGCAATACTCAATAAATTTTTTGAAATGGCTGAAGAAACATCAAACCCCACGCGCCAGTATTGGCAAAGAATGTGTATGCTGAAAATGTCTCGAAACTTCAAAAGGATGCCGCCATGAACAGAGCAAACAAAAATGCCGTGTGAAAAATTAGGGCAAGCAAACAGAGGATGAAAATAATCAACGGTAGGCAATGAAGGTCAAATGCAGCATGATCTCCACCGTTGCCCGCCATATTGCGATTCCAACATGCTCACTCTTTATTCATCGCGAGATGGCAGGATGATGACACGTGGCATGTGGGGTCCAGAAAATCTCTTTATTGAGCGGGTGGTTTTCAGCGCATGGGTTAAAATTTAAAAGATCCCGATGAAAATTAAAAGCAAAAGCATTGCCCGTGAGTTTCTAATATGGTGGGCCCAGTTGTTTTCTTCCCCTCAAATGAAATATTGTGGGCAAAACATTTTAGAATTAAATGTTGGCAAAAGGTAAATTTTAACAAGAGATGCATTGCGTCCGATTCCTGCCGGTAGGATATGTGAGTTGTTGTTTGTTTGAGAATTGCTTAATATAGTAGTAATAATTGCATATAGTAAGAAATATATATCAGTGTAAATGCATAGTAAAGTGACGAATTTAGATATAAAAGTAGAAATATATATCAATGTAAATGCATAGCAATATTCATAGAAAAGTAGACATAAGTATGAGCGTAAATGCATAGAAAAGTAAAGAATATGCATTTGTCTCTTTATAGACCAGTATGGTCATTACATTACAAATGGTAATAGATAATTATATTATTGTTTGTTGTAGTCATTAATTGTGAAATGAAAATCCTATAACATAGAGAACTATTGCATATTTATTGTCCTTGTTGAAGATGTGGCAGTTATTCTCCTTGCTGAAGATGACAACCCAAGTGTTTTTTGACATTCGTTTATGCAGCAAAATGTTTGAAGGTGGTTATGAGGACATTGTTTTTTATTTTATGTGATAATCTTTCAATAGATAATGTAGTATAGAAATTGAATTTTTAAATGAAGCTAAATGTTTGTGAAATACAAGCGTACCTGGATATAAGATGTATATATCATTCTTCAATAGATTGTGCATTGGTTATGAGGTTGTTTGGATTCAATTTGAAATGTCCTTTTTTGTAGAAGTCTCTTAGGATGAAGACAATTGATGATTTGTCATCAATGTATTCTTCATAGGAAATGTTTAGTAATTCGGGAAGCAAGAGTTGCATAATAGATCTATCCATTGTACATTCCATTGTTTTCTTTCTATCACTTGTCAAAATCACTTTCAAGTAGTGAGAGTAGATATATGCAACTTGTTGTTTGCATTTAATACAAAAGGCAATTTGTTCTTGTAGTTCTCCATATGTATCAAATTTGTAGTTGCAATTTGGACAAAAAGCTTGAAATGGATTTGAAAATGTATTGGCTATTCTTATTGTTCCATAAATCTGCAAAATATAACGAAGATGTATATTATGTATTTTTTAATCATTTTCTAATATTGTATAATTGCATAGGTGCAAATGTGATTGTGTTAAATGTTGAATACAACAAATTGCTGACATAATCAAATGCCTTAGTTACCTCAATTGTTGAATGCAACAAATTGTTGAGATACTCGAAGGCCCTCTTGTTATTCAATTTGCTGATGTATGTTGATTGAGTTGTTTGTAGAGTGTTGTATTTTGATTCTCGCCTCTTTACAATGTTTCTCAACAACATGATTGGATATTGTTCGAGGCGTATTTGTTCTTCCATTGAAGAGAAATGATGTTCCAAACTCTCGTGTATTTGTACCTGTATTGTGGATGCATGTTTTTATTTGAACATTTATCTTTAGTTAAAAATATGGTAAGCAGTAATTGATGTAAATTGCAATGAAATAAAGAATTAGAGGAATATTTAAATACCTGTGCTTTGTCCATTTCTGAATGGCCATCTTTTATTTCAACAAAAAATTGGAAAGAAGTTCTTTTTGTTCCCACCACAAGTGCCGCTACAGATCCAATTGCATAGTTTTCTTCACTTGTAAGAAGTTGTCTAATTGTGCTAGTTGGTATGAATTTGTATTCATCATGCATGCACGGTATGACTTCAACTGTTGTTGTGTTTGTGAAAATCAAGATGCAGTCACAATCACCTCTGTCATAGTCTGTCTTTGGTGCAATTTGGAAATTTGTAATGCATATAGCTGTTCCAGGAACTATTTTTGATTCATGTTGTTTTACAAGGACACCAATTACATTGATAGTAATTGTCATTTCACCTTTTTCATCAGTTAAATCCACACGAAGAACTTCTTTTGTATTGTTTTGTTTGTCGAGACTTGTTTTGTAGACCACAATTACATCTCCTTCAAATATATTTCCTCCCTTGTGGGAGTGAAGTTCTTCAATTGATACTGTATTTTTCTTCTTGCTTTTGGATCTGCAATGTTTACATCAGTTGAATTTATTGTTTTCAAGAGTAATTTGGATAGTATAATTGAACATAGACAATGCTTTTCACCTTTTTGATATTTGTTGTATGGTTTTTTGGCTTGTTTCAGCTCTCTTGCTTGACTCCATTGTTAGCTACAAGAAATACTAATAATGTTAATATTTTTAAAAAGATACTAAGTGGATTTGAATTTGTCATTTGTTTCAATGTTTATATAAATTGGATCATGATCACTCCAATATGCTTCTGATTTGTAAATAGAACATGGTTTTGCATTTATGTTACACCAAATATGATCAATTAGTGGCTTGTTGACATGGTTTAATTTATATAACATAAAATTTATTTTAGAATTGTGCATGTGATTTGATAGCAAATTCTTTTGTCCATTATCCACTGACATATCAATGTTGAAGTCGCCTAGAATATATAAAGTTGATGTTAAATTGACAGAGGAGAATACTTGATTTGTGATTGTTATAATTTCTCTTACTGGTGTGTTGGGTCTTGCATATAGATTACATATGTTCATCTCATCACTTGGCAATTTTATTGTTATTGTTATAGCTTCTACATTTGTTGTTTTATGTTGCACTGTTTATATTTATTGTTAGATTTCAATTTTATCAAAATTATATATTTTCACATTATTGTGGTAAAAGTAGTTTATAAATCTACTAATCTCTATTCCAATTCTACCATATGACTTTATGAAATTTGTTTTTTGCTCACATTCATTTCTATTGGTCTTCGTAGTAAGTAGCAGTTGCCACATGACTAATTTACTTTTGCAAGATGATGTAATGAGTAAATTAAATATCTTTATATAATTATCGAATGTCGATAACACAATTGAAATCTATAAATTGGATTATTGACACATGTATTTTTTTAGACTCTTTCTAATTCTAATTTATGTATTTGGTAAACGTTGTATGAAATTCGCATTGCATATTTTACATATATGATTATGGCAAATGATCTAATATTAAATTTCTTACAAATAATAGAGAATCCATACACAAAACTATTTAACCACATTGTTATTTACATAGCACAAGCTCCTAAATGGTAGACAAGATATAGGAAAACCCATTTATAGCAGAAAACTTTCCAAGTTGTAAATTATTGTTCTCATAATGTTACACTCTCTAGGTGATGAGATATGTTCCTTTTAAAAACCCTAAAAACATAAGAAAAGTAAAGGTAAACTTAATTAGAAGCATAAAATGCATAGAATTGTGTAGTTCAAAACCAGAAATGAACACTATAGCAAATTGTTCAAATTACATAGAGCTTCTGTATGGAGAAGAAACACTAAAACAAGATTTTTTATTACAAATATACAATGTTGTCAAATGGAAATTTCCTTCAATCCAATCTATATTGCTTTTTCAACATACCATACAATATTCTTTAAACAAATTCTAATATCCCAAAAAACAACATCAAATTTTACTAGTGAATGTAGAAGTACTAAAAACTTTATACTGATTACTAATATCATAATTGATATTTTTTTCCTTGTTTATCTCAAAATTGTCAGCTGCAAATAGAGAATCTTGCAAGAGTGGGTACATATACTAGCTTTCAATTTTATTCAGAATACTCAAATTTTCAGTATTCATCATTGAAATTGTATCATTGTTTGTTCTACTAACTATAATAGGGCTATTGGTAGAGCTAAGATTGGGTTGGTCCCATGCCAAGGAAGATGAAGTTACAAAATTACTATCAGTAGAGTTTTGACATAAGGTATCAAAATTGACAATTTCAAATATACTTGGACAATGCATTCCAAAGTTTGCAAGAGAACTATCAAAGGCATAGTCTTGCAAATGGATTCTAGTATCAATATTGGTATTAGAGATTACTCTAATATCTTTTGGATCAAAGATAGGAAGATCTAATTTGTTGAAATCAAGTTCAACAATGTCCTCATTTTATCAATGATATTTGCAAAATATTGCATATAGTCATCAATGTTGGGGTGAGAGATATTTTTATCACTCACGGTATCTGATTCTAATTTTTGTATTCCTAAATTGGTTGAGCTATTATTAGGCATGCTTTGTTTCAATAATTTGGTCGAATGTAGCAGGTCTGCTGGGTTTGAATTGGTATAGTTGAAATTTGTGATTGCCTTATTTCCTTTTATAGAAATTGTAGCCATATCATAAGCATATGCAGCTTCTTCAGCCATATCAAAACTTCCTAGCCACTGTCATTTTTTCAATTTCTTGTTCCAAATTTCTGCAACATAACTACCCCATGGACGTTTTCTAACACCTCTATATGATACTTCTTTTGCAGATTGTTCAGAGTCATCAGAACTCAAGCATAGGCCTTCATTATCTTGTTCATTAGAGAAAGTTTGTTGCAAGAGCTTGGTGGTATGGTCAAAATTTGTGATTGCCTTATTTCCTTTTATCGATATTGCAGCTAGGTCAAAAGCATAGGCAACTTCCTTGGCTGTATCAAAACTTCCCAGCCATTGTCATTTTCTCAAATTTGTATTCCAAATTTCTGCACCATATCGACCACTTGGACATTGTCTAACACCTCTATACGATATTATTTCTGCACATTCTTCAAATTCATCATAATTGAAGCCTACGTCTTCGCTTTCTTCTGCTACCTGTTTGCATTGGTTAGATGCAAATTTATTCTTTGGCTTCTTGTTCTTTTGTAATCTACATTCTGGATAACATAGTTTAGGAATAGGTTCCTTGGACAAGTAGCTACAATGGTTAGAATTGATGTATACAAAATTAGTAGTTGCATTTTTGCTTCCAATTGCTATTGCAGCTTTATCATAAGCATGAGCTGCTTCTTCTGCAGTATCAAAAGTTCCAAGCCATTGTTGCTTCTTCAAGTTGGGGTTATAGATTTCTGAACCATATCTACTGACCGTTTTCTGACACCTTTGTAACTTTTCTCCATTGCTTTTTTTAATTTTCTAAAGCACATTTGACACTTTGTCAAAACATTTCCCTATTTGACATTAATGCATTTCTAGTGTTGTATCATTTGCAATTACAAATTTATGCTACATATTTGGTGACAAAGAATTATCAATACAAATCAACATAAAGATGAATTAAATAAAGTATGAAAATGTAGCTAAGTAAATGAAAATAATATACATTCACAACTTATTTATCTAATCGTCTTTAGCATTTTCATATTACTTTTTGAGTAATTGTGATTTTTTCCAAAGAAACAATCAAATACCAAACAAATAAAATATGACTAATACACTTGCTATAGATAATGTAAAAAAATGAGAAGTTTTTTTTACTAAAACGAGCAATGTAAAGAGGATCAACATCTCTGTTATGAGTAGTGCAAATCCCATTGACATCATCTTATCAAACTCTTTGTCTACAACTGTATTTCTTCTGCATAATTTGGTCATTCTCTTCTCTTGATGTCCTTCAACTGCAAAAGATGATTGATTTAAACATGCATTGTACTAAGAAATGGCTTTCTTACAAATGACATTGTTCCAAATTTATATTTTCTATAGAATGTCAATGACATAACACCTAAATATTTCTTGTTGAATCGTAGAATTATAATCCAATTTAAAATTTTCAACTATGGCCGACATTCAAACTTGATGGAAAAATGCCTTTGTTGATCATTAATTTCATCTTTCCACCCGTGCATTACTCAGGTTAAGTTGATCATTGGCATTACACTTGCGAGGTAAGTCATACTTTTCAATTGTGGCCCACATTGAAATTTGATGAGAATACCTTTTATAGCATAGTGGTATGCGTGAGCTTTTCTATGCATGCTAGAGCTGCCTCACCACAAATATATTGTTTAAGAGAGTTAGAGCAAAATGATTTCTAGTTAACTATCTTAAATAGACAGTAGCTGAAATGTTAAGCTAGTAAGGGACAACTGGTAAGGTGTGAAGTCCCAAAATGAGGACATTCATCCTAGTCATAGTTTTTTCAAATATTTTATGGTAGATTTCCATTTCTTCAACTTCTTCAACTTTGTAATTTTTGTACAAAAATTTACACCAAAATTATGTTGTCGATCCAACTTTTTCCAAACTTGACTAACTTACTATGCATTTCAAAAAGGAGACATAGGAATTTGCATATCTTTCCTCTTGAAGCAACATTCGATGCATTTCACTGAAATTATCATCACACCTTCGCTAACTCGACTTTTCTCATTTTCATTAAATGAGATACAAAGTCTTTAGAAAGTTTTCATGCACAAGATAACATTGGCACAATATGCACTAGGAAAAATATTAATCAATCTACATACAAATGCAATAAATATTTAATAGCAATAATAACAATTGTTCTACTTTTTCTTTGACATAACAACAGATGACTCGAATACTATGTTGTGAATATTTAGTGGATTCTGCTTTACATTCTTCAAATATGCATTATCATGTTTATAATATATATACTTGCATTGGATAGCTTTTATTTCAGCCAAAGCATTTTTAGTATTAAACCATGTTGCATATACTGTCGATTTCAAAAGTATAATGAAACAAAGTTTAATACAAAAATGCTTTTGCCAAAAAATAAACTTCTCCAACCCTATGCACTTAAAGAATACTACAATTTTTTGTCGTATACAATGTACTTTGTTTATGTTTCTTCTATCTATATTTCTAGTATTCCTTTATTTCTATTCCCAACGCGGTATTTTTGTCTAAAGAATAAACACAATTTAATTTACTACGGAAATATTTAGATAACCCTAACTCCCCTAACACCTGGCAATATGCATGTTCTAGTTTGTTCCATTGTCATATGGGGCATTGCAAGTCTCATATTTTCTTTAATTTTCTGTGAGTTATTGTTTTCGTGTTACTCATTTCACTCATTGCTATAACAACTAGATTGAAATATTCTTTGTTCATCACGGGAATATAGTGGTTATCATCCATTTCTCATGTTATATGATGGGTAGTCCACTGTATTATTATATTAAGTGTTATTGCAAATTTAAATTAGTACCAAGGAAGTGTGCAAGTATGTGAGAGTTTGAAATGTCGTGTAGAGCTTCGTAATAGCCTAAAAAACAAAAAAAACAATATTTGTAAATTATGAACTACTGGCATGAGAAATGTTGCTCACTTACTAGTGTTTTCTCATGTTCAAGAGTTTCTCTAGCTATACAATTTGGTGTCACAAATGTGGTTGAATGTTCATATATTTTGATGTTAATTGTCACTTTGTTGAAAAGCTTTTATAGTGATTGGGCAATATCCCTTTAATTGACTGGTCTTTTAGTGTCTTGAGGAAGCCGCAGAAGCATTATTTGGTGTCTGCCGCATCTGGTAGCAATAGCAAGTTGTCTTTTCATTGCATGGTGGTAGCCCAATCAACATGAGGAAAACAATGCACTGTCCTTTTTAATGTTGCCTAGGTTGCTTGTGCATACCTTTCAAGTTTTAGAGTAGGCCATTTTGTGTCCAGGTGGTATTATCTGCCTCTAAGCTTTGAATTCCTAGTCTCTTCTTTTGAAATTATGGGGTGAAGTAGAATTATAGGATTAATAATTTCTTTATTGATACTAATCAGATTTATTTACCAAACTATTATTCTCTTCATATGTGGTGGAATACCCTCTACCCCTAATTTGACTTGGGAGAAATCAACAAAGTCAACTCTTTGTTGTTTTATTGCTAAATTTGAGGTAAAATGTGAACATTCATAATGAGTCTTGAGTTTCTGTTTGTAGTCAACTCTGTCGATTCATTGGAAAGTGTCATCGAAGTTTCAAACTTCATACCTTGTTGAAGTTGTTTTTTTGTAATCAACTCTGTATGATTTCCTATTGAAGCTTTGTCCAGCTCCAACTCAAATATCACTCTTATGCTTGCCAACTTGTTCCTGAGTCCAAGCCCTGTGGCAACAATCTCTAAAATGATTCTTCAATTTTATGTGCTTATTGAGATAAGGGATTTTGCTTTAGCTTTTGATTATAGTAGATTGATTTCATTTTAACTTAAGAAAGTTTAGAGATCTGTGTGATCCTGATTTGTGTTCTCTTTGTTACTTTTCTATTGTATTTTTTTTAACAAATTTTCAGAGTTATGTCATGACTAAAATTCAAATTCCAGCAATCTTTCTTGTAATATATTTTACAGTACATTTAACTAATGCTGTATGTTTGATTGCTCTTAGGGATGGTGAAAGGAAAGCGTCCTGTATGGAGGTTGAGTTACTTAATTGGACTCTTTTGGTCCATACTAAATTTCATCGAGAATTTCTTTACAACAATGTTCTCAGTATGTGTCAAGAATTTGTTTCCTTATCTTCATATTACTTGCCTCTTTGCTTTCTAGTGACTATTGTAGAGCATTGTTAATCTACCCAATGAAAGGGAATGAGGATGGGAGATAGCAATCTAAACCTTTGCATGACTTATTAGGTATTAGTACTTTAACTGACAATTGGTGTAAAAATTGAAGAAACAAACTATACATTTAAAGAAACGAGATCCATTGAATCCTTTATGATGAAGGCCCCAGCTAACACTAAATTATTTTAGGCAAGAAACTAGAGTCGCTTTTTTAATCTAGATATTTAAGTCATTTGGGAATTTCTTTCTGAGCGGTGGAATGTGGACCTCAAGATTGGTACAAAATGGGACCTTAACGTTCTCCAGAGTAATAAAAGTATTTGTAGTTCTAGTGATCACAACAAATTCTACTATTGAAACTCTAAGTCTTGCACCTGACTTTGTAAGAGGGGGACAAGCATTGAGTTCGCTTTTTGTAATCCTGGACAAGGGAACAAAAATTGAACCAAATGATGAAGATGCAGGATATGCAGTTCGGGAAACAGGGTATTTTCTTGCTTCATGAAAACTTATTTTGCAATCTAGAACAGGGATTTTGCAGGAAAGGGAAAATTGCTAATATGAGGCTCCAAAAACTATATAATTACAAACATTTACTCCAAAGAGAACAGCCATGGAGAATAATTTCTGATCAAATGTGACAAGAATTGGTAGGTAGAAGACATGAGAGCAACAATGTTATAGTTTTTTGGTACTTCTGGATTGTAAATGCTACAACAAAATACAAACGGGATTTGGTGACAATTACGGGGCAAGGATAAATTTAAATAAGGGCAAGTCATCGTCCAAGTTCACACGAAGGTTTGACGTGAAAGGCATCTGGTTATTGGTTGACTAGCCACAAACATGGAACATTCGTTTTGATGACATGGCCCCAAAATAATCTGAATTATTCTCTGTGAAAAGTTGTTCCAACAAGCCTTTGAAATACATCGACCGTCATGGCAAAACTTAAATTCTGGACAAATCAATTTAATTTAGTAGAGTTTTAACCCGCCAAACCATTTTTTCTGTTCTTCAATTTTTTGTCAGAGTTTGCGTGCGAGGGTGATTTTGATTAACCATACAAAGACTATCGAACCTTGAAATTGCTGAGATTGAAAGATTTTTTTAGAGAGATGGATGAAGTGAAGGGCAAGGTGAAGGGATTAATGAAGAAAATAAACAGCCCATTTGTAGCAGGGTCATCTTCATCAAAATTCAAAGGGCAAGGTCGAGTGTTGGGTTCGTCTTCTTCAGATGGTATAGACCAAAACAACGTACAAAGGCATTGGCAATCGTCAACACCATCGTTGGACAACAGGCCCAAAAATCCCCCACAAAACAACAGAGCAATTGCAATAAATGAAACCCTCGAACAAAGAATTTCAGAGCCAGATTCTCACCTTAAGAGTAAACAGGTCACGGGTTCAAACCCCAAGCCGTAGGGTTTTGACCCTTTTGAAAGTCACATTTCCTCTCGAGTTGCCCCCAAATCGGGATCTTCATTGGACATGTGTCAGTGCCCTGTCTGCCACAACTGGTTTAAGTCTGAGCAAGAAGTTTCAACCCATGTTGAGAATTGCTTAGAAACTAAGCAACAACTCGAAGAAGATCGGGCTGGGTGCCCAATGGATTCAAAAACAACTATTTTAGAAGATCAGGTGCACATTTTTCTATCTGGGAAGCCCTCCGATAAAACTCTAGACATGGTTCTCAAGTTGCTAAGGAATATTGTGAGTGATCCCAACAATGACAAATTTTGAAGGATCAGGATGACTAACCCTAGAATTCAGGAGAGTGTTGGCAGATCTAATTTCTAATATACTAGAACAACCAAAAACAAACATTTTGTTCAAGCAGTCTGCATTTAACAAGCAATTTGCTAATTTGAGAATCATCTACTATTAAAACAAATAGAAATAATAAAAAGAATTGTGTAGAAATAACATGCACCTGATTCTTCTTATTCCCTCCAACACTCCAAAGCACTTTACCACGAACACTGCAAAGCACCTTTACAACTCCCAGTCCTTTGTCAACACATTCATGGACTGACAACATCTATTTATAAAGCTTTATATTTTTTTGATAACTATGCAAAATCAATGGAAATTTCAAGAAAATATGCTTAGAATCTTTATACAGTCATATTGCCGACAATTAGTTGCAATAATGCAATAAACAACCTCCATATTCAACTGCAATAGTCAAAAGTAGCACCCACTATACTACTCTTCCACATGCGAATGCGGTAAGACCATGCCGTACATTATAATTGGCTGATTTTTATGTCATTTGTCTTAAAGTCTTCACCACCCATATCTGAAAAGAATATTGCAAAATATGGTCCAAAAAAAGTTGCATTGTTTTCATTATTTTTATTTCGTTGTCAAACAAAAAGAAAATGACTATTGCGTAATAGTGTTTGTAAATGAGTTTGAAAAAACTATACAATATTAAAAAAATGATGACATCATTCAAATATGATTGTACATATCTATTGGCCAATAAAATTGGAAAAAAAACTTTTAAAAAGTATTAATTAAATATGACATCAATATAAACTTTCAGAAAAATTGCCCACATAGTTTAATTCTTTAATTGTATTGGTTGATATTTGCCAAAGAAATAAAGTTAGCTGAAAGCATAAGTATACCTGCCTCCGGCAGGAACTAATAAGGAGGTGGGTGCCCGTGAATTCCTTTTAAGGTATTTTTCTTGTAAGTGAAATATTTAACTTTTCACTATAGGGTGAGAATATAAGATGCAAAGTAAGGAATGTGAACAACACAGGTGGAATTTGGTTCATAGTGAAAAGTGAAATGCCCCAGTAAAACTTTTGAAAGGGGGCACATGAATTAAAATTTTCCTAGTGAAATTTTAATTGGTAATGTTTTAAATGGATCCCAAAGTGAAATATTTAGTATTTCACCATAAAGTGAACAGGGGGAGAATGTTTTTAAAGTGCTCAGATAAAATAGATAAAGCAGCATGTGAAAGTGCACACAGGAGCATTTTATAAGACATTCTCTTTGCTGGGGAATTGAATATAAAAGGAGAATATTTTAATGTGAGCTGGAGGAGAATTGGTAAAGTTAAAGACTTTAATGTGTGCAAAGTGAAAGTATTTTGTCTCAAAGACAAAATGAATAAAATTAATTTACAGCAAACAGAAAGAAAAGAGCAAAAAATGAAAATTTTCATAGGCAGAGGCATTTTTATGCAGTTAAGTGAATTTGAAGATTCTCCACATGGGCTAATTTTTGTTGCAGGAAACTAACAGCAAAGGGCAGATAAAGAGAAAAATTCAGTTACAGAGAGATGAGAGAGGTTTTGAGCAGCTTGTTAATCAACGGTGGATTGAGTTTCTGGATGGCATCTACGGATCAGACTAATCTTAGGGCTATTTCTGTTTCTCTTTTATTCTTTTCTTCTCTCATTGTAGAAAGAGGCGGGGATTCCAATTTTTGAAAGCTCTGCAAGTCAGGCAGAAGCTCTGGGTAGAATTGTATAGCTGGGAGGAATGTAATTGAGCAATTAAATCTGAAAGTGTCTGTTATGAATTGTGTTCTCATGTTTATATTTAGCTAATGATTGTCTCCATTTCTGAGATGTATTACTCTTTTTGATTCAATAATAAGATCATCTGAGTCTTTTCATGCACATTTGCTGCATTAGAGTGATATATGTTATTGCCTTCTATTCTGAGAATAATGTAATTGCTTTAATGAAGCACAAGGTGCATTTATTATTGCCTTTTGTTCATAGGATAGTGTAATTGCTTCAACATATGTGACATGAATACTATGTTTCAGATGGATTTATAAGAAGGGTTATCAGATAAAACTTTAGTGATCTGGTTGTCATAATGTGATAACATTTGTAGAAATCTTCATAAAATTTTCAATACTGTAGGATGAATGCTAGTTATATGACTCCATAGCCCATTTTCTGGCACTGGTCAAGTATTATACTTTTGTTGTTTTCAGCTGGGTCCCCAATCTTCAAAATTTAAAACCATTTTAAATCCCTTTGTGTTATAGTGTTGTGGTTATCTCATGCTCCAAGTAGTTGATATTACTGATGAACAACCAATTCTATTCAGTGTTATCCTCTTATGTTGAGTCATTAAATGAGATTATCTATTGATCAATATTCTGTTATGTATGTGTTTCAATTTGTTGATATTGCTAAAGAGATCACCCTCTCGGGTCTTGTAGAGCCCGAAGTGTAGGAGGTTATTATTAAAATCCTCGTTAGCTGGTCCAGGTCCTTCGAGCTTCCCTTGATTGGAATTGGCGATTCCATAGGTAGATTAGGAGACCAACTTGGTTTACAAGAAAAAACACCAACACATACAAAGGAAAAATCAAGTTTCCATTAAAATGCCATGAGATGCCAGGTAAAACACATATTAAGATGCATGAAAATAAAAGAGGAATACATATAACAAATTGTTTATTTTGTTTCTCTTGCAAAGGCTCTAGTTTGAGCATATTTTCTACATAATGGAATAAAAATGACAAAATGTCTTCACCAAAGGCTTACCCGAGTTTCTGTATGTTGTTTTTGCACACAAATTTGTTGGAAAAAGCTCACCGTGTGTTCAAATCCACCATGAGCAAGCTCCAGCTGAAACCTTATGGCAGTGCTCTCAAGTGTCCAACAAGTTCAAAGTGTAAAAATGAAATGCATTTTAGCATTTTGCCATCGGTTTTACCTTTAGGGTTTCAACCTAGCTTGTATGCCGACATAAGCTTAAGGCATTTTTGCCTTTTATTTTAAGCTTTTTGCAATATAAATAATGCCCATACCTTATGCATATGTACTTAGAAATTAGGGTGTTTTCCCTAATTTGTTTCTCTTTTGCACTATCATTCAAGACATGGGTCTAAACATGACCTTTTTATTTTTGCATAAACTACAATTGTAAAGCATTTAGTTAAGTGGTGTAATTATAAACCATTTAATCAAATGCTATTTTTAAATGCAAAATAGAGAAACATGTGTTGATAAGACCAAGTCATAAAGGGGATTTAGTTGAGCAATTTATAACCAAATGCAAGCATATAGAGGGAAATGGGGGAGGTTAGCCAACACATGCCAAAAATATAGACTTGTTTGACCCAGTTTGGAGCAAATTTAGCGTCTTTTAAAGTATAGACGATTCATGTGTTTGTTTTTCTTGCATCAATTTGAAAATGTAAAAATATTATTAAAGTGATGTTATTATTATGATCAGGTGAAAATATTGTTCCAGAAACGAGCAACAACAAAAGAAATGCAAGAAATAATGAAAACACCTAACACCTCAAGATTGGGCAAAAACGTTGAACTTAACAAAATAGATGGAAAGATTATACCTTGTTAAGCTATCCTTTGGTTGGCCCTTGATTTTTGAAGTTGTGTATGCTCCTCTTGATGGAAAAAGATGCACAAATGTGATGCAAGATGGATGAGAAATGGATGAGAATGCTATAGTGAATGCAAAGTGTAAAAATTAGCTAAGTGTGGCTTCAAATGATAAAATTGCAAGAGTTTGGCTATGGAATGCAAAATTATTTTTAAATGAGAGAAAAAAGGGGGTATTTATAGAGGAAGTTAAATTCTATAGAGAATTCAACAGTTGAAATTGAGCCATCATGTCCAAGATGAAAGGCTTTGGTGAGTTGAGGACTCACAAGCCCTCACATCTTGACATGTGGAATGTGAAGTGGCTAAGGATGTGATGATATGTAGGTAAGATGGAAGGAGAGTACATGATGTGGAAGAAGGAAAAGTACTTTGCAAGTACCTTGGAGGATGAGAATATTTTCTCAAAAAGGAGCTTCTTATATTCCAAATGGTTGGAAAGTGACATGAGAGGAATTTTAGTATTCCACAAAAATCTCCATGGGGAATGAGAAAGTAGTTGGGAAAATAAATGTGAATTACAAATTCACATGCTTGGAAGAATCCCATGGACAAGACAAGGTTCCAAAAAGGGAAGCATTTGTCCACATGTGACTTGATGTGACAAGTCAAAGATTCCATGGGGAAGAGTCCACATGTGACTTGATGTGATAAGTTAAAGATTACATGGGGAAGAGTCCACATGTGACTTGATGTGACAAGTCAAAGATCACATGGGGAAGAGAAAAAATAATTTAATATTCCTTGGAAGGATAAAAAGAATTAAAAATTCCTTGGGAAGTTTATTAGGCTAGTTAATAAAAGATTAGAGGAGGGTTAGGTGGCTAGGAGAGATTAGGGGCCAACTTGCAAAAGTTGGAGGATGTGACACATTCTAATCAAGGATTAGATATGTGCACATTCCTAATGATGGAATTAGGAGGTTGATGAAGATTAAGCAAGAGATGTGATATGTGAGGAATTAAATAAATGTCATATTTATTTAATTCATTTGATGAAAAGGGTAAGGTATTTAATTATTAACTGAATACCTAGGGGTTTAGATGATTTAAGGGTATTAATTAAATAATAACAATATTACTTAATTAATGCTAATGAGAAGATATTTAGACGAAAGGGGATAAATTTGGACCAATGTAAGTGTCCAAATTTAGGTGTCTACATTTTTCCCCTCTTTGAGATGATGTTACGAAGTAGCATAATTTTAAAGAAGATTAAAACATAGAACCCAAAAGGAGATGGTTAGATCGAAAAAGATGCCCTGGTCATCAAAAGAGTGATTGGGAAGAAAGATGATGGGAGTGACGATGAAGGTTAGGGATTGAGGATGCCCCCTTGAGAGGACATGCGGGTCGAAGAGAACATGAGTGTGCTCTCGAAATGGATGATGTGATGCAAGGGGAGATGAGGAAGATGATGCAAAGGGATGGATGAGAGAGGATGATAAGTGGTAAATGGATTTAAGGACAAAGGTGATGTTGCCCCAATCAAGCTACAAGCCAAAAGAGGTTGATGATGGATGGAGTGTTGTCGATGAGGGAATAATATATCCCAAAACAACATGAGGATAGTGAAGGATATATCCCGATGATGATGACGATGGCGAGGATTAGATCAAGGCTTGTAGCAAGGTTGGGAACAAGACCAAGGATGTGATTAGATGATTTGTGCTAGATTGAATGGATGAGGATGGGATTGAGATGTGAGATGGATGAAAGGATAAAAATGATGGAGGATAAGATGCTTAGAATAACCAATTAATATTATTCCGAGAAGACAAAATAAATGATGAGAAGAGATTGGATGGATAGAGGAGGGAAAGTGATGAAGGATGAATGGATGGGGGGGATGAAATGCAATCTTAATGCAATTTAACATATTTAGAGTATTGGTTTTTGCTATAGCATAAGACACAAGATGCCAGGGTATGAAGAACCAAGGCCGATTCGTGTCTAATGCGTAAAAAAACATAAAAAATAAGAAGGCTATCCCAACACCCCAAAGTCAGGAATAGCTTGGTCAGGCCAGGTATTGGGATAACCACAAGCACAAAAGGATGCCCCAGCATAACAAAAGACCATAGGAGTCTTGGTGGGTACTATGCGGGACAATCGAGAAGAAAACAACAAAGAAAAGATCAAGATATGCCCCTATGTTGACTAGTCAAAGTACACCATGATATGATGGATTATGGCAACCATGAAAAGTGATGATAGGAGCTCAAATGATAAAAAAATACAGAAGCATCAAAAAATCACAATCAATTTCAAATGTCCTTTGCCATAGGATCAAGGGGATGGATGGGATTGATGAGGTCTATTAGGAAGGATGCATCCTATTGAGATTGATGATGTATACTAATTAAAAGACCGATATGACCTAGGATATTCAAAGTTGATTGGATCTCATGATACTAGTGGATCTCATTTGTGAAGAACCAGTTGGATAAGGGCATAGCTTGACAACACGACACAAGACATAAGACTGACACACCCTAAAGAACTAATGATGATGAGATAGATGGCATTGGGTTGCATGGGGAGTAGCCTATAGCTAGATACCAATGACAAGGGATTATGAGATGGGATGGGGATAAGGAGATAAGGATGGGGAGATGAAAAGGATTGTGTGGATGGATAGGAAGTGAAGGAAGGCGAGATGCAAGGGATTGTTTGGATGGATAAGAGGATAAGGATGTGGAGATCAAAAAGGATGATAGAATCAGCGAATGATGTCTCCAAGGACTTATGTCACAAAGGAAGTAGATGCCTCCACTCTAGATGTGTCATGTATAATGAGGCAGGGGGGATGGAAGATAAAAATATAGGAATATAAAGGAGTGAGATGAATATGGATTGGATGCATGGATAAGGAAGGGAGATTAATGGTAGCAGGATAGGTGGACAAGGAATATAGATGGATGTGGATAAGGATTAGGATAGTGTATGGATGAAGGGGAATGTATGCCAAGAGGTGTCCAATGCATGCATAGATAGATGCCTCTGTTTTGATCAAGATCATAAGAAGGATGGAGGGATGGGAGATAAATGGGATATGATGGTAGGATATGGAAGATAGGTGGGATGGAGGGGATGAATGAAGAGGATGTATAGTAGGAAGACATGTGCATAGCTGGAAGCATAGTAGATGGAGGGAATGCATATCAAGAAGCTGGCCCCAAGTGTGGAAAAGGATGGATGGGGATTTACACATGATGCCTGTTTGCCAGGGTTTCATCATGGTACTTATCCAAGGTGCTTTTTTTTTCCAAATTTTCACCATTGGACGAATTATTTCTCTTTACTATTTTATTTTTTTGATTTTGACTTTTTTTATATTTTTTTTGGATTTTTTATTTTATTTTTTTTATTTTTAGGATTTTTGGATAGAATGTGGATGGAAATGGGTAAGGATAGGGATGTGGATAAGTGGATCTAGAAGACATGTGATAAGGAGATGGATGAAGGACTCAAGCATCAAGTTCCATATGAGGTATTAAGAGCCCATGTTTGAAGTGACTATTGGATGTTGGTACAACCTTATTAGGATAAATGGATTATGCAAGAGCATGAATTAGAGGGATTTGATGGGGAAGATATGTGGGATAATGGATGGGATGTTGGAAAGGGTATGGATAGAATGATGGGGTAGGTGTGTGGTGGGGGCAGTTTAAGATCAACATTGGCACATGTGGTGGTGTGTGTGAAAGGATAGGAGGATTAATGGATGGAGAATGTAGGGATAATGGAGGAGATGTGATAGTGAATTTTGGGCCATAAGGACCCAAAACAGATTTAGGAGATGAAAGGGGGATATGATTAGCTTTAGGATTAGTAACTTTGGATGTTGTTATAGATTTTTCATTGGAAGGGGTTGCATCTTTTTTCTTTGGGATCCACATGGTTTTTATTTTGGTGGGTCTTTGTGGCCTATGAATGTGATTGGATTTTGGATTTGATTTTTATTTTCTTCACCATGTCTTTTAGAGGGGACATGGGAAGCTTTAGATTCATGTGGATGTTTAGATTGATGCATTTTTTCTTTAGCATCCAAAGTGCTTTTAGTAGCAATGGGATGGGTGTGAGGAGATGGCTGATGTGGAGCGATGGAGGTAGGATTATGGGGATTATGTGTAGATGGAGGATGTGAGGGTACGTGCCTTTGTTGATCCTGATTAGGGGACATGCGAGTGGGATGTTTATGATGGATGACATGGATAGGTGATGGATGGATGAAAGGATGAATATGACGAGATGGAGAGGGTGATTTTGGGATATAAGGGCCCAAAATGGACTTAGTGGGTGGAGGGACATAAGGACCCAAAATGGATGGAGTAGATGAAGGAGGAATATGGACGGTTGTTTTGAGGTGATATGATGGAGGAGGCGGGATGGCAACATATGATCTGGTCAAGCCTATATTTCTTTTGGAAGAGGCTCATTGAGGACGTATAGAGGTTGTACCAACATTTTTGGATTGTGAGTCTTGAGAAGTATAACCAAGACCACATGTGTAATCGTGCTCTTAGACTCAGATGGGATCTAAAATACCTTGCTCATGAAGGCCTAAACCTTTTCCTTGACAATTCATGTTCTTAAGCATTTGATCCATGATAGGATTTTTGTTATTCTGGAGGAATGATGCGAGTCCATGATTAGGCGAAGGATGATGGGTAGTATATACGCTTTGTTTTTCTTCTGCTAGTAGACCACCATGAAATAATCTGAGAGTACCAAGGGGATATTAAAGTGGTGTGGGGGTGGTATGGTTCGGTGATGGTGGAGGATCATCAGATGGAGATGAGGGGATAGTAGCATCTTGACTGGGACAAGGGAGTGCTAAGTGATCAAGAGAGGGATTAGGTGACATGATAGGATCTGGATTTGTGGTAGCAGGTGATAAGGGCTCATGAGATAGAAGGGGATCATGGGATGGAACAGATGGGAGACTATGATCTTGAGATGGGCTAGATGGGTCAACATGATCTTGATGTGAAAAAGGGGATATGCTATCATGCTTTGGATTGAGCTCTTGGCATGAATCATCTTGTGTGGGTTGTATGATAATGGAGTCTTGAAGGGGCTCTTCAAGTGGGGGAGATGGAAGGATGGGGGATTCATGAAGTTCATGGGAATGGATTTTGATAATACTAGGAGTGGGAGGAGTGGATTGGATTTGTGGATCTACGATGGGTTGGGAGGATCTAGGTGTAGGAGTGGATTGGATTTGGTTATTTTTGATGGGCTCAACCGATCTTGGAGTAGGAGATGGGGGCTCAATGGATTTAGTGGGTTTGATGATTTGGATAGTTTGAGTGGTGCTAGGGGTGGCATCAACGATAGGTGTGGGTTGGAGAGAGGTCTCACCATTAGTGACCATGGATGACGGATTGGGATGGCATGGTTCCACGACTTCAAGATGTGGAGTGGGGAATGTCTTCTTTGTTATGAGTCCTTGGAGAACTTCTAGAGTTAGAAATTTGCATGCTCGAGGCTTGGATGGCGAGGTAGGAGTGGATGAAGGATTAGGGATTGGTAGGGGATTAGGGGTATGGATTGGTGGATTAGGATTAGATTGAGGAACGAGATTGGATGGAAGACTAGGAGTAGATGGCTAATTAGGATTGGATAGAGGGTTAAGGTAAGGATAATAGAATGGTGAATTAGGATTGTACTAAGGATATTGGGATGGTGGATTAGGATGGGAAGATTGAGATGGCGGATTGAGATAGGGAGATGTGGATGATAGATTAGGATAAGAAGATGTGGATGTTAGATTAGGATAGGTTGATGTGGATGTTGGATTAGAATAGGAAGGTGTGAATATATGAGTAAGATGGGAAGATTGATGTGGAGGATTAGGATAGTGGGCACATGCAGATGAAGGATTGAGATAGGAGGATGTGGATGGGGGATTAAGATAAGAAGGTGCAGGTGTTTGATAAGAGGAAGGTGTAGATGAAGGATTGATGGATATGTGGATGAGGAAGGTAGTGAATATCCCTTGTCAAAGATAGCATAAGGAGCGTGATTAGGAATGGATGAAGACATAACTGGATAGTTTGAAGGGGTGATTGGATTTTGGAAAGCGGGTGGAGAAAGTTTACTAGGGATGATAGCATCAAGGGGATCTATGTTGTATACCTCTTGATCGATAAGACTTTCATTATCATCATTGACGTAGTTAGGGTTTCCCTTGACTACTATTTATGTAGGATAAGGATTCATGAGGATGAAAGGATAAAGAGGATGAATCAAATATTTCAGATAGACACAGACTAAAGCTCAAGTCAAGATTTAGGTCAAGCTCAAATTGGGATTGGATTAAATCTCAGATTAGGATGATTAGATGATGTGATGAGATTGATTTCAATGATTAGATTTGATTATCAAAGGATGACTATGACACCAAATTTACTTCGAGATGGAAGTAGATTGATTAGGTCGAAAGTGATTGGATAGGGATGTGATTGGATTGGATTGGATAAGATTGATCAATGATTGATAAGATTGAATGATGATGACAAAAAGGATTGGAAAACCCCGTTCAGAGATTACCCTAGGTGACTTAGGAGATTGATTGATCAGATTAAAGGATAAATGGATGATTGCGGCATCGAATCCACCTTGAGCTTGAAAGTGAATTGATTGGGCTAACGATGATGATTTGACTAACTCAGGATGGATGACAATCCTAAGTAGATGTTGATGATGATGATCAATGCAGACACTTAGGTCAATTCAGATAATAACCTAAAACAACGTTCAGGGGATTTGGATGAGGAAGACGATGATCTAATTGGGGAAATGGATGATAAAAATGGACGAACGATTGCTCAGAACAAGAGGAGGAGGTTCAAAATAGATGAAAGATTACTCATAACGAGTATAAGGATGATCGAGAGGGATGAACAACTACTTAGAATGAGTAAACAACTGCTAAGAATGGATGAATAACTCTTGAAACGAGGAAATGGAGGTTTAGAATAGATGAAAGATTACTAAGAATGAGTAAACAAATGATCGAGAGGGATGAATGACTACTTAGAACGAGTAAATGACTGCCAAGAATGGATGAACGACTCTCAGAATGAGGAGATGGAGGTTTGAAATGGACGAATGAGTAATTGAAATGAGTAAATAAATGATCGAGAGGGATGAACGACTACTCAAAATGAGTAAACTATTGCTCACAATGGATGAATGATTCTCAGAACAAGAAGATGAAGGTTTGAAATGAATGAATGATTACTCAGAATGAGTAAACGAATGATTGAGGGATGAAAGACTACTCAAAATGAGTAAACGACTGCTAAGAATGGATGAACGAATCTCAAAACGAGGAGATGGAAGCTCAGAATGGATGAAATATTACTCAGAATGAGTAAACGAATGATCGAGAGGGGTGAACGACCACTCAGAACGAGAGGAGGTTCAGAATGGATGAACGAGTACTCAGAATGAGTAAACGATTGATTGAAATGACTGAAAAAGAGCTCAAAATGATAGAAGAAGGTTAAGAATGGATGAACGTTTACTCAAAACGAGTGAATGAGTGCTTGGAGCAGATGAATGATTACTCAGAATGAGGGAAGGAGGTTCAGAATAGATGAAAGATTACTCAGAACGAGTAAACAAATGATCAAAATGGCTGAATGAGAGTTTGAAATGATAGAAGGAGGTTCAAAATGGATGAACGTTTACTCAGAACGAGTAAACAAATGATTGAAAAGGGTGAACGAATATTCAAAATGGATGAATGAAAGCTTGAAACGAGTAAACAATTGATTGGAATGGATGAACGAATGCTCGGATTGGGAGATTGACTCTTGGACTGGATACAAGAATACTTGTAACAAGGTGAAGAGTGCTCGAGATGCAAAGAAGGGTGCCCAAAATGATCGAACAAAGGGTGAAATCAGCTGTTTAAGGGGTAGGTTCACCCAAGGTAGGGCAAGTACAAATTAGGATTTTGGTTAAAGCTCAGATTGGGAGTAGATTAAAACTCAGATTAGGATTGGATTGAAGCTCAGATTAGGATGATTGGAGGATGTGATGGGATTGATTCTACACCAAGTTCAGGGGTTTAAAGGATGTAAGGTGTTGACAATAAGAATTTTGCAGATTTGGTAGTTTTTAAAAATTGTCAAATTTTGCAATTTTAGGAAATTTCACAGACATACCTTTGAGAGTCCATTTTTTCCCCAAAAAATACCCAAAACTAAGATAGGATGAATTGCCAACTAACATCCCAAATCTGAGACATGCATTCCAAGTTAATAATGAAAATAATTTTTCAAAAACTGAAAAAAACACTAAATTATGATTTTGAGGGTCAAGATGAAAGTTTGGAGCCCCAAAAATGAGTTGAAACGGGGTCCAAAGGGTTGTTAAGAATCCACATGCCACCTCATAATGCAACCACCCATAAAATTTGAGCTCAATCAGACACCTGAGTCAAAAGTTATGGCCTCCGGAAGTTTTGACATAAAAATCAAAACCTTCAAAACGAAGTCTAGATGATTGGGATGGATGATTTAATGACAGATATGGAATCTAATGATGTTCTAAGTAGCACCCATGTGGTTTGGTTGATGAAACAATATCTTACAGAAAAGTGTTGATGACGGGTAAATGGGTGCTCGAAATGACTAAAGGAGGGTGGAAAATGTTATTTTTGGGCAGGTTCGCCCCTCTATTTTGGGAAGGTCTGCCCTTGGCTAGGCAGGTCCGCCCCTGGGTAGGAAAGTCCACCCCTACTAGGGAATTTATGACCCTAGTAGTGAAAACAAAGAAAAAAAGTTGTTTGAAATGGGTAACTGGGTGCACGAAATGAGGAAATGGATGCTCGGATCAAGGGGATGAATGTTCGGGACATGGAATGGATTCTCGGAATAGATGCATGAACGTTTGAAAAGGGGAAATGAGTGATCAGAATGATGAAACAGGTGATAAAACTAGCTGCTTAAGGGACAGGTCTACCCATGGAAGAGGTTAGGTGCACCCCTAGAGGTCAGGTCTACTCCTAGAAGAGGTTAGGTCTGCCCTTGGAGGTCAGGTATGCCTGTTTGACTAAAGGTTGGAAAAAATTGACTGAAATAGGCTAAAAAGGGGCTAGTTCAGAGGGCAGGTCCGCCCCTGGACAAGTCTAAACTTGGTTTTTGGAAAAATGACTAAGGTAAAGGACCCAAAACACAACAAACAGTAATCAGAAGATAATCCAAGCAATAACATTGAAGAAGTTGGTTTGGGTGTGTATATGTTACATAAGGCACTTATCCCAAACCTCGAAAAGAAGGTAGAACAGTAGTTAGAACAACAAGATGAGGTGTGGAAAATGTCTTTTGATGGCTCTAGAAGCAAGAATGGAGTTGGTGGGGGTGCAATGCTTGTGTCCCCAAAAGGTGACAAGTATTATTTTGCTTTTTGTTTTGCATTTTCATGTACTAATAATACTGCTGAGTATGAAGGCTTGATTCAGGGGTTGGAATGGGCTAGAAAGATGAAGATTGGATGCTTATAGGTAAATGGTGATAGTGAACTTATTGTAAATCAGGTAAGGAGTTTGTATGTTACAAAAAATGATGTTTTGAAGTCCTGCAAACATAGAGTGTGGGACATGATAGAAGAATTCAATGCTTTCAATTTGGATTTTATTCTTAGGAATCAGAACAAGCATGCAAATAGGCTAGCTGCAATAGGGGCTTAGTTTGATATTCCTAATGACATTAAGAAGGAAAAAGTGCAAAGTATGTCAAGGTTGTTGTTAGACCTTCTATTCTTGATAATAACACTCACTGGTAAGTTTTTGAGAGTGATAAATAGGTTTTGAGTTTTCTTCTAGAAGAGGACAAATTTTTAGTGGTAAACCAAGATAAGCTCCAACAACAATATGATGATCAAGTCATTCAGTTGATAACTAACAAGCTGCCCAAGGGTCTAGTCACCTTGGAATCCATCTTTAGCACTAATGATCAGCTCAAAAAGAGCAAGACCAACATGTAGGTCAAGGAGGAACATTATGAAGAGATGGAAATATTCAAAGGTAAGCTCCTTAAAATTGGTAAAATTTGTTCACAAGAAGATAAGCAAACTTTTATTTCTTTTTGTCAATAATTTCAAGATGTATTTGCATGGGAGTACTCAGATTTAAAGGGATTTGATCCCCAAATTTCCCAACATACTATAGAATTAGAGCCAAATGAAAAACCTGTTAGACAAAAACAAAGACCTTTAAACCCAAAACTTGAGCCTCTTTTGATCAAGAAGTTAACCAAGCTGATTGAGGGAAGTATTATTTTCCCAATCAAGCATACATCATGGGTCTCTAACCTTGTCCCGGTTAGAAAGAAAAATAGAGAGATTAGGCTTTGTGTAGATTTTAGAGATCTTAATAGGGCCCCATTAAAAGATCATTATCCACTGCCCTCTATGGAGTAGATTCTATAAGTAGTGGCTAGTTCAGAAAGGTTGTCATTACTTAATGGTTATTCAGGCTATAACCAAGTATTAGTTAAAGAAGAAGACCAGTATAAGATTGCTTTTACCATAAAATGGGGCACCATGACCTATAAAAGAATGTCATTTGGCCTGTCTAATGCTGATGCCACTTTTCAAAGGGCAATGGACATGGCATTTCAAGGTCTGATTTATAAACTAGTGCTCATTTTTCTTGATGATATAACAATATTTTATAAGAATTCAAATGAGCATCTTTCACATTCGAAACAAGTATTTGAGAGGTGTAGGGAGTTTGGTATATCCCTCAACCTCAAAAAATGCATTTTTGTTGTCCATGAAGGAAAGCTTCTAGGACATGTAGTGTCAAAACAAGGGATCACCATTGATCTAGAAAGAGTAAGTGCCATTTTGGATTTTCCTTTACCTAGCCATAAAAAGGGGCTGCAAAGTTTTCTTGGCAGAATTAATTTTGTTAGAAGGTTTATTCCTGATGTTGCTAATTTCTTGAAACCACTAATTGACATGTTGAAGAAAAATGCAAGTTTCAGCTAGATCGGGGAGGCCAAGTGAGGTTTTGAGGCTATAAAGGAGGCCTTATCAACAACTCCTACTTTGGTAAATCCAAACTTTTCAAAAGATTTCATTTTGTATGTCTTTGGTAGCATAGACATCATTTTTGTAATTTTGGTACAACAAAATGATGACGGTTTAGAACAACCCATTTCCTTTTTCAGTCAAGGTTTGGAAGACTATGAACATAGGTATAAATTTGTTGAGAAACATGTATTGGCAGTTATTAGGAGTTTGAAAAAGTTTAGACACTTGGTTTCTAACAATAAGGTGCATTTAATGGTTGCTCACCTTAGCGTGAAAGAGCTTTTGTTAAGCAGAGACTTGAATGAGAAAAGGGCAGGATGGATTACAAAGATAATGGAGTATGATATAGACATCAAAATAAGAAAGCTTGTGAGGGGAAATGGTCTGTATGAACAATTTGCTTCAAGGTCTGAAAATGGGTTGGAAATTGAGAAGGAGACAGTTCTAGTCACTAATGGTGAGCCTCTAAATGCTGCACCAACATTAGGTTCAAGTTGGATGCGAGATATGATTCATTTTTGACAGACTGGTGAGTGTCCACAAGGTTTAGATAAGGCCAAGAGAAGGTATTTTCGAGTACAATCTATTCCTTATGTGTTGGTTAGTGATGTTCTATTTAGAAAAGATCACAATGGTGTACTATTGAGATGCATTGACAGTGATCAAATTGATAAGGTTCTTCATGAGTTCCATGATGGAACAACTGGGGGACATTTTTCCTCAAGAAATACAACTTGGAAAATAATGAGAGTTGGCTACTATTGGCCAATCCTTTTTAAGGATGCCCATGCTTGGGCCAAAAAATGTGTCAAATGTGCCTTATTTACAGGAAAAGAGAGGTTGCCAGATTTTCCTTTGCAGCCTATTCAAGTAGAACAACCTTTTATGAGGTGGGGCATTGATTTTATTAGTGCCATCAACCCAAATTATAGTGCAGGCCATAGATGGGTCTTTACTGCAACTGATTATTTTACAAGATGGACTGAAGTAGTGGCTTTGAAAGAAGCCAATGAAAGTGTTGTATTAAACTTTTATGATGATTTGGTAACTATATTTGGAGTACCTGAATCGATTATTTTAGACAATGCCTTAACCTTTGTTGGATTGAGAGTAAGTGATTGGACTGTCAGAAATGGTATTCACCTGAATACATCATCAAACTATTACCCTCAAGGTAATGGTTTGGCAGAGTCAAAAAATAAGAACTTGATGAGAATTATCAAAAGGATTTTGGAGGATAACTAGAGAACCTAGCATAGTAAGTTAAAATATGCATTGTGGGAAAATAGAATAACTTCGAAAAGATCCATTGGGAACTCCCCATATATGTTGGTATATGGCAAAGAGGCAATATTTCCTTTATTTGTTGAGCTTCCAGCTCTATATGTTATGAACTAGCTTGAAATGTTTGAGGAGGAGGATCCAATGGCTATCAGATATGCACATCTCATGGAGATGGAAGAAAAAAGAGATAAAACCATGAAAACGATGGAATTTCATCAAATCCAAACAAAGAGAGCTCTTGAAAAGAAAACAAAACCCATGGTGTTTAAAGAGGGATATATTGTGCTTAAGTGGGAGGAATTAAAGAGAAGGCTAGGAAAACACAACAAGTTTGATAGTATGTGGAGTGGCCCGTTTATTATTACTGAGTGCAAAGAGCACAATGCATTTCAATTGTAAAAAATGGATGGAGAAGTTTTGCCTATCCTAGTTAATGGGATACACCTCAAACACTATTTTGAGGTATGATCTACCTCGTACATGCTAGTTTAGGAGTTTCATTTCCTCTAAGTGCTACTGCACATTAGTTTAAATGTAGGTTTTTTCAATTCCCTAAGTGCTATTTTGCACAATTAGTAGGTTAGTTATGAAGTTTTGCTATAATTTTTCAAGGTGTCATGCACTAATCCAATGAGTTACAACAATGTACAAGACTATTTTCAAGTCTTGTTAGTATTCTAAGTGACTCTATGCCCAATGGATAAGCTTCAGGCAAATGGTCAAGATGTTTAGCATGCAAAAATTTAGCAGATGTCACCAAAATTGTTACCTAATTTTGCTTCCAGCTCAATCAGGTAGAGCCGAGATGACATTTGAAAACTAAAGATGAAAGGTACATATCATTTTATGCTAAGTTTCATCCATATTCATAAAGAAATTATCAAAAGACTACATTATTACATTATGCAAATGCATACAATAGAGAAGAGAGTCAACAATTGTTGCAAGGGTAGTCTTTATTGATAATCATAAGTGTATAGTGTCCCACACAAGCTATTTGAATGCAAATAAGGAAAAAACTATACATTTATAGATACAAGAAAGGAAAAATGCATATGTAAAGAAAGGGGACCTGTCATTGCCTGAATGATGAATCCTAGTTAAGTAGAGATGCAATTGTTCAACCCCTCCTGTTTGTCCAACCTCCAGTTGTTGATTGCCCTATTGCTCCAAGAATTCATGCATGTGTGAGAGAGAGTTGGTTAGAGCAATGAAATATCACCAATTAATACATATGCAAACATCCATAAACATATAGCCTGATCCTCATAAGCATCAAAATAGTTGCATACCACAGACATCTAGGAAAACAGAAAGGTTATCAAAAACATCTATCATATTCTTTGTTTTATCTAGCATGTTTTCTCCTTGTGTAGGTATAGGTGAAATATTTTTTGTTGTTTTGTTTCAGCTGGTTATAGCATGTGAGTGAAATGGGCTCCCACAAGGGTTGAGCCCAACATGTTACCCTCTGGTTTCATTAGAGAGGGATAATCACATTTCATATCACCAATGTAATTATTGAAAACAAGTTTCATTCACCATGGTGATATTTATTAACAATAAATACCTTATTAATAAGAGTTTTCTCCTATTAATATGGTCAATCTTAATCAATAGGAACATAGTACAAAACTGGCCTACAAAGATTACATGATGTTTTATAGTTTAAAATTCATAAGTACATAGTTATCTTGTGTTTGAGACAACAAGAGCTATCAAGTCCTATCAGGAGCTATCATGAGCTACATGGAATAACTATAGGTGATGAGTGAAAAGCAATGAAACCCTAGAGGAAACAATGCATTTTTTGTCCCAAAGAGAAATGCATGAGAAAGGGAAAACACATTAATGCAAAGGAGAAAGTAACATGCATTGTCAATCAATATTGTATGAAGTAGTAAAATATACACACTGGGATGAGAATAGTGCAGTAGGGAAATTGCATGAGGTGGAGGATCTGCCCCCTTGCAATCAACATTGGAGGTGTGCACTAAAGACATCATGTGTATAAAAATTACATATTGTACACGAGTTTTCAAAAAGACAACCTATCATGCTATGATTGCCAGTGATTTAATCACATGAAGGGATGGTGAGGTAAGGAATGTCTACATTTGTCTTATTCATGGATACCAATAGCATTCCCAAGCTATTGTTGAGTAAGTGCAAGTGATCAAGGAAAGTTAGAGCCTTTGAAATTTCCAAAGACAGTCATATGGCTGTGATATGAAGATATTGCATCCATAGGTGAACACAAGTCATAGGCACCATTGACAAAGTAAAAATAAGAGCCATCTAATGCATTTGTTTTCTTTTTTCTATCGACAATGGAAGTGTATCCAATGGGTTTCAAGAGTGCAACATAAGGAAAAGTAAGCCACAGTTTCATGGAGGTATTACAATGGAAAAAGAAATAGCATTCTATTTTATTCATGAAATCTGGAAAAAGCTATGCTAAAGTGATAAAGTAGTAATGCAAAAATAGTGGGCAAGAAATAATACATTATGCTTTATGAGGATAGTTTAGATTGCCTTAGAGTTCACATGGAAACTATACAACTTCTTGTAAGTGATCATTGAGTAAGCATTCAGTTGAAAGTGCATGAAGTGATACATGATAACAAAATATTCATCATATTTCATCACTTTTTAACTCAAGTCAATATTCAAATACAGTGGCCATAAATCCTGTAAGAGGACACAATCAATAATAACATAACAGTGTTCAATAGATGCCCTATAGTGAAGATACTGATGGCAGTTTAGTTTTCTAAAGGCCTTGTTTGTTTAAATGAAAGTAAATAGAGGGTTTTATCCTTCCATATTGTTGTTCAAAATGTAAAGCTATGGCTATAGGAAAAGCTTGGATAAAGCTCATGAAAGTCACTCAGAATGGGAACAACCATTTCAAGCAAGGAAAACAAACAAATTAGACTTGCAAGTTATGAGGAGGGGTAATTTTCAAGAAGGAATAGAAAAGATGTAGAGAATCTTTGAGTTATACTCATATTGTGCAAGGGTTTGAATCATTTGGAAAATCTTTTTATTCCTTCACGGGACAATATTTACTTGTGGAACCATTGAATGAGATAGCTCTTATTTTTTCTGTCCTCCTTCTCATGAGGTCTCATTCATATTATGATCTTGCATAATATTATCACAACAGAGGTGATTATCACAGTGAAAAAACAAAGATTCTTATATATTTCAAAATCAACTGAAAGGAAATGTGGAGGCCGAGGCCTTGAAGAAAGAGATTCAAAATGCAAAGATGGAGAAGTGGGAATGAAGCCATGCCTGGAGATAGGGTATTTCGTCCATTCTCTCAAGGAGAAACACAAAAAAGAACAAACACCTGCAGTATGTATGGCCGCAGCCATAAAAGCAAACGATACTCTATGTTTACAAACAAACGGTAACATGCAAAGGAAAAATCGAGTTTCCATTAAAATTCCATGAGATGCTAGGTAAAACACATAATAAGATGCATGAAAATCATGGAGGAATACATATTATAGATTTTCCATTTTGTTTCTCTTGCAAAGGCTCTAGTTTGAGCAATTTTTGTATAGAATGGAATAAAAATGACAAAATGTCTTCACCAAAGGCTTACCCGAGTTTCTATATGTTGTTTTTGCACAAAAAATTGTTGGAAAGAGCTCACTGTGTATTCAAATCCACCATGAACAAGCTCCAGTTGAAACCCTATGTTGGCACTCTCAAGTGTCCAACAAGTTCAAAGTGTAAAAATGAAATATATTTTAGCATTTTGCCATTGGTTTTACCTTAAGGGTTTCAACCCTAGCTTATATGCTGACATAAGCTTAAGGCATTTTTTCCCTTTATTTTAAGCTTTTTACAATATAACTAATACCATACCTTATGTGTATGTGCCTAGCAATTAGGGTGTTTTCCCTAATTTGTTTCTCTGTTGCACTATCATTCAATACATGGGTCAAAACATGACCTTTTGATTTTTGCATAAACTACAAGTGTAAAGCATTTGGTTAAGTGGTGTAATTATAAAACCATTTAATCAAATGTTATTTTTAAGTGTAAAATAGAGAAACATGTGTTGATAAAACCAAGTCATAAAGGGGATTTAGTTGAGAAATTTATAACCAAACGCAAGCATATAGGGGGAAGTGGGGGAGGTTAACCAACACATGCAAAAAATATAGGCTTGTTTGATCCAGTTTGGAGCAAATTTAGGGTCTCTTAAAGTATAGACGATTCATGTGTGTGCTTTTCTTGCATCAATTTTAAAATGTAAAAATATTATTAAATTGATGTTATTATAAATCACTTTATTAGTGTTTTGTACATGCAAGATAGAGGTGTGTTGAACACACCAAAGGTATGAGTTAAAGCAGTTGGAAACTTAGTTGAATAATGATGACTTGTGCCAAGCATGTGGGGAATTTGGAGGTGACTGACAAACATGTGGAAAGTATGTGGGTTGTTTTTGACTAGGTTTTTTGGAGGGAATGAGAGCATTTGGAGGCAATTTCTTATACTTTTAGTGTGGGTAGGGTCATGGCTTGACTTTTTCTTCACTTTGGAGACCTTTTGGAGGGGCTTTGGGTGCTTTACTTTTGGATTTTCTGTTGGATACAGCCAAGAAGCTTCTAGAAGTATGTGTGTGGGGAAGGCTTCAAAAAAGCATAAGTAATTTCAAAGAGAGTTCTTTCTTCTTTCAACAGGTATTGTTAGCTCTATTTTGAAGTTCTTTCAAGTGAAAGAAAAAATTGTAACTCAATCTTAGGTATGTACAGAGTTGGTAACACCTTTATTATCAATGAAGTTCAACATTTTTACCTTAGAAACTGTTTCATAGTGTGTAGTGTTTGATTGATGAATGTTCTTGTGAATTTTGATAATTCCTTTAATGTTTGTCTTATTTTAGCACCTTTAGGTAGAAAAATCATATGTTTTGCAGTTTATAAGTTGTACACTAGTTCAATAGTTGTTTTAGTTGTGGAAACTCTTTTCCTTCAAAAGTGACAAGTGAACCAAGCCTCCTTGTAAAATACTTATGAATTGATATGTTAAAATATTTGAGTTGTGTTAAGTCAAGCCGAGCTATCAATAAATTTGTGTGTTAAAACAATAGTATAGGTCTATGAAATCAAATTTGGTGTATCACCTTAGTAGTTAGTTTAAGTTTCATGTTTCCTTCTTTCTCTTTCCTCAGAAAAGCATTAGTTTAGCAGTAATTTAGGTGATTAGCATTTGGGATCCAACCTTCTTTGGAGGTCCATTCCAAGTTTAGGTAACCCATAGCCTAGGAATGTTCCCATGTTCCTCCAAAGTGCTAAGTTCTGCAACTTAGCAAGGGTACAACTTTAGGAGACAACAAGTACATTGTCGAGAAATTCAAGGCAAGTTAGTCAATTAATCAAGCTATAAAGGTATGATAAGAAAATGTATGAATCTTTCATTTTTTAAAATGATGTAGAATAAATATAATTTTGAATGCTTTCAATATTATGACAATAGTTAACATATAGTAATCGAGACATGACTATCATTAGGGGGAAGGATGCCACAACCCTAATGAAATGAGGAAAAATAGGGGATAGGGATAGAAGTGAAAGGGTTCACCACAATGGAAGGATGACCTAACACACCCCTATCCTTCCTAGTTTCACATAGAAAATGAAAGATATCTCCCCATGATAGAATTGAATTTCAACCTTAAGGTGATTCAACTTTATGGGGGTGGGGGATGTCTGATTTTCCTTATGTCAAAAAATGAGTGAAATGCACTTTTGGGAGATGAAAATAAAATGCCTAATGAACTCAATTATGTGATGTAAAACTTGAATGTAGAGTTAAAGGACAACACAAACAAAATAAGTAATTTTTTGAAAGATCTGAGAAGGGAAAATTGATGTGTACTTGTCACCAAAAGTGGTTGTTGAGTGTCCAGCCAAGACAAATTCGCCCTAGGGTGAATGGGTCTCTATACAAGGATCCAAAATTTGATTTCATAGTCCTTTGATCCCGAATCTTAGTTCCCGATTCCTCCAGATTCCACTATCGGAAAGTTAGAAATAAAATTTGTAGGTGAGTTTCCGTGGCTTAACAACTTTGACAACTTTACAAAGTTGCACTTTGGATCTAATTGCAGTCCTTTTTTACCTACAAATGTGCACATACAAAGAGAGGGAAAATTGTTTGTTTTTGGGTGAATAGGGGTTTGCCTTGGTCAAACCCCGATTTGGTAATTAAACCTTGATGAAATAATGATAAGTGAAAGGAATTTGATGAATGAACAAAGGCTATATCACAACTTTCCAAACCCTTAATGGTCACACTTAGAGGACTGAAGTCTAGCAAATATCTCTAAAGAGCTTGATCTTGCATGAATTGAATTGAATGATTGCTTGATTTGATGCTTGAATTCTTGAAACCTACATCACAATGTTAGCTCCAAAACATTATATGAACAAACATAACTTTGACATGATGATATGATCTTGAATGTTGTTGTAGATGATTGATAAATTTACTCTTCAATACTCTTGACAATAATTTTTGCTTTAGGAATGCTTGCATAAAGTGTGTTAAATTTGAATTGATAAAAAAACCTTGTATTTATAGGCATTTACCTAATTTCCTAAAAATTAGATTCCATAAGCCGACATTTGAAACTTGAACTTGAATCATTAAAATGCTACCAAAAACATATTAAAAATTGGGTCTTGGCACTTAAGGAGGATCCATTCGCCCTTGGGCGAATGGGTCTTGGGACTTAAATCTAGGACACACAATTTCCAAGGTGTTCAAAATAATATTAGAATTTTTTAATGTCAGTTTCCCTTTCGGAAAATGAGAATAATAAGGCTTAGGAATGCATAATTTAGGCAACTAAAAGCTTAATTAAGTCTAATTAATTAAGGGGATGCAAACATAGTGTGAAAATGTAAAGGAGTACATTTTTCAACACTACACCTAATTGTGATCCGGCCCTAAATTTTGTATTGTCATGTTGATATAGATGTTCAACCGAATATGGAAACCAACCCTAAATTTTGTATTGTCATGTCGATATGGATGTTCAACTGAATATGAAACTTAATTGTCATAATGGTTGGCCCTAAATTTCTATAATGTTGCCTTGTATGGTGTTTCATCTAGACATAAACACAATTATTTTAGTTATTTGTTAAAAGGTAATCATTTAATGAAATAATGAATGAGGTTAATTATGGTGTTTATGAATGTGTTTTCTATAATTTCATATATTCTATATGATTGAATTTTATATAGAAATGCTAATATTGTGGGTAAATTATTAAGCTTGGATTTCATTATTTGAAATGGACTAGTGTTATTCTTGATATTGGAGTGTCACAGGACAATTATGTACTCTCATTGTAGAGAGAATCATCAGGAAGGGGTGTCTAGCCATCTAAGGGCAATTTGTGCAAGAGTAGCATACACAAGCATGTAGTGTTATTCTTAGGTTGCATACTGCATTAGGAAGGGAAAATTGAAGTGCTTTAATTATATTTAATTACTGATAAAAGAATTCAATGAGGAAATAATATTACCATTAATCATTTTATATTCATATATATATTGAGTAAATTATAATTCAAATAATAAATAACAATAAATAATTGATAAAATCAAATACATATTCTTTTATAAAAGAAAAGGGATATTCTAAATATTCCTTTCAATTAAAAAAACATGTGAATATGTGGTGGGACCCAAGCTAAGAGAAGATAAATTGTGTTAAAACACATGTTTAATAAGGTACACCAGCCTCATATATATTCCCTAAAGCAACAAAGTAAAAAGGAGGCTAGAAAATAAGTTTGGACAACTAGCTGTCAACAAAAGGTAAAAGGTTTAAGAAATTAAATTAACATTTAGCACATAGAAAAGTGCCCCCATCTCCACGTAGCAAGGAAGGAAGAATGGGAGGTAATAAAACAAAGAGGAGTATTTGTAATAAAATGAAACAAGCTTTGCACTATAGACAACAAGAATCAAGATTAGAAGCACACATGCATGCAATACTAAATCTAAAATGCAAATTTCAATCGTTAAGCAACAAAGAACATGGGAAAGTAAAAACGTAATTAAAACTGAAACAATCTCACCAATTCCAAACGTATTTCCATGAATTATCTCGATTGCCCTTCTCCATTTTGCTTGTGTAGTATAATTGCCCTCAGATTTTCAAGTTCGTGCAAGTATAGCCTTATGATAATGATTAGTAAAATATCGAAGATTCAGGAACAAAGTGCTCTCAAAAGTTATCAAATTAGCGAGAGGTGGAATGAAGAATGACAAATCAATTTATAGAAAATTGATTATTGAATCAGCAGGTCAAGATGAAAGATTAGCGAGCGATTGAGATTGAGGAGATTGGACATGCATTGAGATAAGCCCTTGATAATGACATGAGTGATTGAATTAGAAATAGAATTAAAGATTAAATAAATGATTTAATCTTGGAGTTTGATGTCGAAAACATAAGAAATATCTTTGCATGACGATGAAGATTGATTAAAAAGCAACTCTACATTCGAGCGTACACACAACATAATTAATTAAATAATAATATTTAATTAATATGCATGTCTGCATAATGAGTTAGGTGGGCGATTGAATGTAGGCAGAGGAGATTACTTTCGAAGATACGCTGCGGTTTATCAAATCAATAGTTAAGCTGATGGATTAAAATAGATGTTGAGTGGGAGTAAAAGTGAATACTTAGATAACTCATAATTATCTAAAATATAGAGGAATGCGTTAAAATAGAATTAATGAATTAAATAATTCATTTAATTCAAGACTCGATATTCAAAGAATAATTAAATAAATAAGATTTATTTAATTAAATGATGAAGGGATTTAAATGAATAATTAAATAAATAAAGAATTTATTTAATTATAGTTGAAGTATGATAAAGAGTAAAATTAGATGAAATTTGCTTAATTTGATAAAGGATAAAAGGTTAATTAGTGAATGAATTAAATGAAGCGTTTATTTAATTAATTAGATAGAATAAAAGAAAGTGTGAATTAATTAAATATTTAAGATTATTTAGTGTAAGAAGGGTATAATGTTAAGATGAATAATTAAATAATTGACATTATTTAATCATAACCATAGAGAATAAGAATTATGAAGAATATAGAAGCCGCAGGCTAAAAACTAGATTTCGGTGTCTACATTTGCCCCTCTTTGATACAATGTCGTTTAGGCGTTGTGTCAAAGAAAATCAATGGAAATATGCCCCAGTCAAGCTCCGGATTAGAATAGGTGAAGGTATGCCCCCTCGGGAAAATTGACAAATTTCGGAAATGTTCAGAAAAATTTGGAAATGCGCCCAATTAGTTCAATAGATAGGCAGAAACGCAATGCAGTTGACGGAATTAGGTTCAGAAATGGGAGGGATGGGTACGGGATGATAGAAAATGGAAGTTTACATGGCCAGTAGGAAAGAAATGCCACCTAAGCCCTAGTTATATATTGGAATTGGGGTGAAAAACTATTCATTTGCACCCACCTAGCTTAGAGATTTGAAAAGTTGCTCTGGATTTTCAGCGAGGATGTCTCCAGTTCCAGCCACCCATCATCGTGCATACAGGATCAAGACGTTCCAGAGACCAGCCGGCGCGGACCCCCCGGTATGGACCTAAAACTTGTCTTTTGAAAATTTTTAATTTGCGCGTATTTTAAGGTATTTATTGCATTTTTAATTATGTGTCGCTTTTCATTTTGCACCGCATGTGTATGCGCGAACGACGCATCTGTTTGCGAAAAGCCGCATTTGCATTTTAACGCCAGTCGATTAGATTAGGTTTAGAAAATAACCGCATGTGTTTCTTTTGTTACGCATTTGATAATTGTGATACGCATTTGAATTTTTGCAACGCATGTGTTTATTTTGATACGCAAATGTATATGTAGAAAGCGCAAATGGATGGTTATATGTACTTTATGTTGTTTATGCAACTAATGCGATAATGTTGATTCTATATGACATGTGATTCTATATGATTATGAGATGCCATGTGATGTTATATGTATAATGACATGTGATGCTATACAAATGTAATGTGATGCATGTATTTACATTTTATTGCTTATGATATGCAGTGTTAAATGATGATTATTGTCTATTATGCCATGATGATCGAAATGTGAAATATTCCTATATATATGTATGTTTCTAACATGTATGCTGATGCAGGATGATGTATACCATTTTGTGTCATAGGACTCCATCATAATGCAAGAAAGAAGACTTGTTAGTGCGGAATGGAAGATCGACAAAGAATGAAAAGATAGAAGATAAATGTTAGCGTTAGGAATCTTCGATATTTTACCGTATCACAAAAGGTATTGCACTTTATCATCATTGGGCGGGACTAATACAAATGGAGACAAACACCAGGATATGACATAAATCAAGGTGTGCAAGATCATCCACTTGCTAATAACAGATAGTCACAGACAAGGATTGTCACTAACTCATACTAAAGGCACAAGTTGCCCCAATCTTTTCGTCAGGACAAACCACATATAGCAAACAAAAGAAAAAGACGGGTCATGAGACGTCATCGCTCCTCTAAATCCTTCATGGGACATCCTTGAGGAAACTAGTAACATGACTCAAAATCAAATTTAAAAGACAGTCGACAGACAGCAGTCAAAGAAAATAGGATTATGATACATCGTTGCTTCTCTAAATCCTTCATGGGACATCATTGAGAAAGCTAGTAACATGAATCCTAGTCATCAATTCAAGATAAATGATAAAAGAAATAAGCCATAAAGTCAAAAAGCCAATGAAAATATTTGCCAAAACATGATTTGTTTGTTTGATTTGTTTGATTGATAGAGCCTGATTGCAGGAGAGACACATACCGGATAAGACTGTGAGTCTGGTTTCGATGTTATGACTATCTGTATAAGGCATGACAAAGCCTAGTTTCAGAAAAGTCATGTATCATAAGACGCTTGAGTCGATGTCGCTGATGTGATAACCTTATGTAAGAATAACACGTTTGATTGTTTTGACCTTGTCGATTACGTAGGAAGGATGCATCCTGAATAAGACATAGGTTGATTGTTTTGATAACGCCTATTTCCAAGAAGGACACATCCTGTAGCAGACGGTTGGTTGATCTTTCTGAATTGTTTTGTTTGGCAAGTTGTTTGATATGACTCAGAGACATTGCTGACTTGTTCACCAGAGTAATGCATGACTTGATATGACGTGTTGACAATTGACTATGTGTGATGACAAAACCCTAAAGGACTGACCTAGTGTGGCCTCGGGGGCTCATCGTGTGATGGCCTTGCCTACATTGTACACGAGTTATTCCTCGTGAGTTCAACTTGACCGCGGACCTACAAGATCGACTACAAATAGAAGACATGTGCGAAATTGAACGCGGCGAACCCTAATGGATCGACTCTAGTGTGTGGCCTCTGGGCTCATCGTGATGGCCTTTGCCTATGTTGTACAATTTCAGAGACTCAGAGTTTGACAATTTTACCAATGACTCGTGATATATATATATGGATCGACATTACGACTTTATACGCATTAAACCTAAATCTGACCAACCTAATGCTCTCTTGGGCACATCGGCAGCATGGCTCCTGCCTTACGTCCGATCAAGTAGAGGGTAAATATAGTTCAAAAAATGACAAAGACCTATTGTGGCGCGACCGACTTCAATTTATTTCTTTTTGGATTTTTGAAATGTTTTGATTTTTTTGTCTTTTTGAAGTTTTCTCGATGTTTTGTGTTTTCTCGTGTCATTTTGTGATGTTTGTGGATTTTTCTATGGTTTTACGTCTTCAACACAACTAATGTAAGAACCAATATGACACACGTCAAGTGTTTTCCCCCAGTCGAGTATAAGACCAATTGATTATGAATAGGGTAAAATGGGGGATATGAAATGCTCTCGATGTCAATCGTTCCAAGTTATGGGAAAGACTACCACTTATTATGAATGGTATATACAAATGATGGAAAGGAAAGATAAGGGATATGTACAGGGATAGGTATTATGTACAGGGAAGTGGACTATGTACAAGGTAGTAGAATAATAGTAGACAAAGGAGCAAAGTTGAGTACACATGGTGCCTGTTTTCCAGGTTTTCACCATGGTACCTATCCAAGGCACCACCAAAGTGGTTTTCACCATTGGACGAATGATTTGTCTTTACTATTTTTCATATTATCTAATTTTTTTGGTGTTACCAAGACGCTCAAGCTACGTGTTTTCACCTTGATAACAATTTTTGATTTTTGATTTTTGTATTTTTGCTAAATAAGACAAAGGCTCCTAGAAGCTATGCGTAGAACTTCTTCAGATGCATACTATTGATTGGTGAGGACAATGGTTCGCCTTCGGGAGTAGAGAGTTGGTACGCTCCTGATCCAAAAGCTTCTGTAACAACATAAGGTCCCAACCAATTAGGTTCAAACTTTCCTGGTTTGTCTCTTTCTGCTTGATTCTTTGGGTTCTCCATTAAAACCAAGTCACCAATGTCAAAATTTCTGTTTAAAACCCTCCTGTTATAGCTACGACGAAGGCGGTTCTGATATGCTTGGAGATGGTCCAGTGCCTTCTGTCTACGCTCGTCCAGGAATTCTAACTCATGGAGTCTCGACACTCGGTACTCTTCATCATCAATGTGGCCTTTCAAGGATACCCTTAGGGAAGGAATCTCGACCTCAATAGGCAAAATGGCTTCAGATCCAAAGACAAGTGAGTATGGGGTAGCACCAGTGGGAGTACGGATACTTGTACGATAAGCCCATAAGGCAGGGTTGAGCTGTAAATGCCAGTCACGACCAGCATCATTGACAGTCTTCTTGAGGATTCTAATGATGGTCTTGTTAGATTCCTCCGCTTGGCCGTTACCTTGTGGGTAGTATGGAGTGGAGAAGTGATGTTGAATATGAAATTGATCACACAAGTGACGGACTTCTTGGTTCTTAAATGGACGGCCATTATCAGTGATTATGGACTAAGGGACACCATACCGACAAATGATATAGTTCAAGATAAATCTAGAAATCTGTGTGCCAGCAATGTATGTCATAGGAATGGCTTCAATCCACTTCGTAAAGTACTCAGTGGCAGTGATAATGAACTTGTGTCCATTTGATGATGTAGGGTGGATCTTACCTATGAGGTCGAGTCCCCATTGGGCAAAGGGCCATGGTGACGTGATAGGACGAAGCTCCTGTGCTGGGGCATGTATCAAGTCTCCATGAACTTGGCATTGGCGACATTTCATTACAAAGACATATGAGTCTTTTTCCATAGTAGGCCAATAGTAACCCAGTCTCATAATCTTTTTGGCTAAGGTAGGACCGCTAGAATGGGAACCACATATACCCTCATGCACCCCATGCAAGGTTGCTTGTGCTTCAGTAGAATCAAGACATCTCAACAGGGTATTATCTAAGGCACGTCTATATAAGGTGTCTCCGATGATGGTGTATTTGGCTGACTTGCGAAGGAATGTCCTACGTTGGTTATTGGATAGGCCAATGGGGATGACTTCGGCATGAAGGTAATCATAGATTTCTTTGTACCATGGGGAATCAGGACCAACAATGTCACACACCATTTCAGAATCTGGGATATTGTAGGCGGGGACCAAAAGCTGTTCGACCAAGAACTCAAACTTAGGCACGTTGTTAGGAATGTCAAGGAGTGAGGCAATTGTAGCCATAGCATCTACTGCTTTGTTTAAAACATGAGGTATCTGATGAAACTTGACTTTGTCAAAGTACTCTTTAAAACTATCAGCCATGCACTTGTACAGAGCAAGCTTTTCATCCTTAGTCTCATAATCATCATTTACCTGTCTTATTACTAGTTGAGAATCACCATATACCTGTAGGTTCTTGATTTTCCACTTGACTGCCATGCGTAAACCTGTCACTAAAGCTTCATATTCCGCCATGTTGTTAGTGCATGGAAATGCAATCCTGAATGATTTAGGGATGGAATCACCCTGTGGTGTGATAAAAAATATCCCAGCCCCTGAACCATGATTTGTATGTGAGCCATCAAAGTACAGTTTCCATGTTATGTTTGTGTCAAAAGTGAATATGAACTCATCAGGAAAGTCTGCCACTAATGGGTGATCTGCCTGTATTGGTGCGTCAGCTAACTGATCAGCAATGACCTGTCCTTTAATAGCCTTTATTTCTACATATTGGATATCATACTCACTAAGTATCATAACCCACTTAGCCAGACGTCCTGTTAATGCTTCCTTACTGAGCAGATATTTCAGAGGATCTATTTTAGCAATCAACATTGTTTGATGTTTGTTTAGCATGTAGTGCCTCGCTTTTGGTATAAATACTATCGGCAAGACAGCATCGCTCAATGTTACTATAGTTGGAGTTCGTGAACCAACCAAAGTCCGACCGATATAATAGATCGCCTTCGTCATGACCTTCATATCAAGCTATCTCCAGGTAAGCAATGCTCCGAAAGTGATGAATGGGTTGCCGCGGATATAAAGAATCACGGTCTTCCTTCAACAGTGGCATTAAGACAGGTGGTGTAAGTAAATATTCTTTAATCAGTTGAAAAGCCTCTTCACACTTAGGCGTCCATGCAAAGGGTACTCCTTTCTTAAGTAGATGTTGAAAAGGGTGTGTCTTATCGGCTAGTTGTACTATAAATCTTCTGATAGATTGCAACCTTCCCTGTAATGTCCTGAGTTGACTGAGATTGTTGGGGGGTGGCATGTCCATGATTGCTTTTACCTTAGCAGGATCTACCTCAATGCCTCGTCTAGAAATGATATAACCTAACAGCTTTCCTAACTTGACTCCAAACACACATTTATTTTGGATTGAGTCTCACATTATACTTCCTCTCCAAAATTCTCCGAATACCCCCTGCCTAAAACTTGTAAATGTTCCACTGTGGTTCGTGGATTTTACAATAAGGTCATCGACATAATCCTCCATACAAGTGTGTGTACTAGATCATGAAAGATAGTAGTCATGGTATGTTGATAGCTGCTCCTGCATTCTTGAGTCCGAAGGGCATAACATTCCAGCAATACTCCCACAAACAAGTGAAGGCCGCCTTTAGGTTGATCTTCGCAAGTACTCTGATCGGCATCCCCAGAATCCATCCATAAGGGACAACATCTCATCCCTCACTGGCCATGTCAACTATCATGTCTATGTTAGGCAAAGGAAGTCATCCTAGGGACAAGCCTTGTTGATATCTCTAAAATCAGTGCAGATGCAGATGCCCCCAACTGGTTTGGTGACTGGTACAAGATTGGAAATCCAATTTGCATAGTCAATAGGTCTGATGAAACCAACATCTAACAATTTCTTAAGTTCTGCCTTGACTAATAAAGCAATCTGTGGATGCATTTTTCTCAACTTCTGTTTCACTGGTTTGGCACCTAGTTGTAAAGGTAAATGGTGTAGAACAAGTTCAGGATCTAACCCTGGCATGTTCGCATATGACCAAGCAAAATTTATCTGTCTCTGTGCAAAGAAGTCATGGAACTCAGGCTTTTCTTCTGTTTTCAATGACGCTGCAAAATAAACCAGTCGTGGATTCTCTTTTGTGCCTATGTTGACCTCTACAGTTTCTTCCACGAGCATAGGTGACTTTTCCTGTGTAATGGGAAGAATGTTCAAACCTCCATCCTTAGGTGCCTCAGAGAGGTTTTCACCTTCGGATGCATCCTTTCTTTTTACTTTTTCATGGTCTAGAGGTGCCTTGCGGTTTTCACCTAGAGACTCGTCCTTTTTATCTTGTTTATTCTTTTTCTCATTTTTGTGACTGGAGGGTTGAACAGATTCCCAAAAATATGCTTTATTGTCCAAGTCAATGGTAAAACCAGCTTTATGATCCCCATTAGGTATGCCTTCACGTAATCCCAGGAACTCAGCAATTGCTTCGTCGTTCTCAAAAGTATCTAAAACGGGTGTATCTTGTTGATCCCAATCAATGAGTTGGGGATAAACTAAGGGCATGTCATTGTCAGAGTTATCAAAGTCTAATGGGGTCAAGGTAAGGATTGAATTATTCATGTGATCACAAAAGTCTTGTACCAAGTCCTTTTTGCTCTTGGGTTTGGGTCTAGGTGGATGAATAGGTGGGCCTAATGCCAAGGTTTGACAATTTGAAACAGGTGGCTGAGGTTGCCAAGAGGTAGGGTCAAGTGATTCCCAATAGTAGTGTTTAAACCACTCCTCTTTTGTCATTTTCTTTGGTGGACAGGAATTTAAGGGGTTTGGTGAGGAACTTAACAGCAAGTCAAGTTCTCCAAATAACTTGTCAAGGTCCATGGAAGAAGTAGAGGATAAGGAATCCCACTCATAATCATTAGAGTCAGGAGAGTTACAATGATTTTGGTCTATTGGTTCGTGAGATGTCTTAATGTCTTCTGAAGCACGTACTTCCTCAAGTAAGGGTAATGGAGTACTAGGAACGCCAATCTGAATCGGTTGAAACCCTAGCCCTACTCCTTTTGGCCACTAAGAAACAAATAATGGTTCAATTCTGCCATCTTGGTTTAAGCCTAAACCACTCTGCCCATCATATCCTTTGCTTTGCATGATTTTAAAACCCTTTCCATATAATCTTGTAGGAATATGAGCAAGCAAAAGAGGTTCATGATTATCTTCCTTATATAGCCAGGAAGTGACATCTTCTGTATCTACAGCCTCTTTGCTTAATTCACCCCATTTAGTGAAAGTTGTTGTGGGGGGAACATGTATAGTGATTATAGACTATCCCCTACCTGTTGTAGGCAAACCATATGACTTAGGAGGAACCAAATGGATAACACAATAAGAAGTCTTCATGTAATACTCTCCACAACCCTTGTCTTGGATCTCAACCCTAGGAGTAGTAGGAAATGAGGGTGAAATAGGTGTTCGAGTGAGTGTAGACGGGTCAAGATAAGAAGATGGATTAGACAATGAGGCCTCTTGGTTGACTGGCACTTGGCGTTGAGGGATCTCCTTTAGGTTGGTGCAATACTGGAAAGGATCGGGATCACCATCAATAGTTATTTCGGTGCCATTGTAAGGGAATTTAAGACACTGATGATACGTGGAAGGGATTGCCTTCATGGCATGAATCCATGGTCTACCTAGCAAAAGGTTATATGGGAGGGTGAGATCCAAGACCTGGAACTTTGTCTCCATTACCGCAGGACCAATTCTGATAGGAAGTGTTACCACCCCCTTTGATTTTCTTTCATCATCATAAGCCTTAATGACAATACTCTTGGTGGTATCTACGCATGCTTCTGAAATACCTAATGCCTTAATTAGTTTTAAAGTGCATAGATTTAACCCTGCTCCTCCGTCTACCAAAACTCGTCTAACTTTGGTGTCATCAACAAGGACTTCTAGATGTAAAGGGTCATTGTGGTTCATCCTATCTGTGGCATAGTCTTGTTCAGAGAACGTGGCATGATGATTATTGGTTAAGTAGCCCACTATTTCCTGGAAACGATTGAAATCAAGGTCATTAGGGACCGTGGTGTTCTGTAAAGCCTTATCAAGGATAGACCGATGCTCGGGGGAGATACGTAACAATTCCAAGATTGAAATTTGGGCTGGGGTCTTCCCCAACTGGTCAAGTAGGTTGTATTGTAAATTGGAAGATTGTGATGCTTGCTGCGATGGAGGGCCTTGGATAACAAACTTAGTACGATGAGTATTGACCGCACATTCCGGATTAGCATTGATAGTAATGGTATTGATGTTGTCATCGGCGGCGCGAAGGCAATGAATGATTTTGCCACTATCATAGTCATGTTTGATATTCGCATAATTGGCTGACATATTGGTCTTAGTACTCAAACTGGGGACAGTTCCTTCCCCATGGTCATGTAGTGGATCTGAAAAGACTTGATGATCAGTGTTCGATGTCTTTTGATTTTGTCTACTAACCTCAATAATTCTCTTGTCAACAAGATCCTGTATGATGTTCTTCAGTTGTCGACAGTTTTGTAGGTTATGCCCCTTTGTCCTATGATAATCACAGAAGGCATTGTCATCCCACCAAGTTGGTTTAAACTGTCCTGGATCATATTGTCTTGGTTCCTGTAGCTGTATGAGGTTGTGTTGTAACAGTTGTTTGAACACCGACTCAATGGGTTCCCCTAAGGGAGTGAACTCACGTTTCTAGAATCTCCTTGGTGGTGGACGTTGAGTATTTTGGACCACATTGGGAGGTTGATTGACAGCATTAAGCGTATTGGCAAAGTTATGAGGCCCTTTTAATGTGAGGAGGGGTCCTACTTGTAATGTTTTAGCATCAACCACCCCATCATTTGTGACATTTTTATTGCAAGACCAAAATCTGTTTCTATCTGTGGGAGTGTTTTGTACAACCGTGTTTTGATTGGGTGTTGTCATTTTGAGTTCACCCTTTTCAAGGAGATCCTTCTCTATTATCACCCCCTTTTCCACTAGTTCTGAAAAAGATATGCAGCAATGTACCCTTAAGTTACTCCTGAGTTTTGGATGAAGGTTTTCTTGAAACATGGTAACCTTTTGTTTTTCAGGTATCTCGACAGGACATCTACTAGCAATAGTTCTCCATCTCTGGAAGAAAGCAATGAATGTTTCACCTTCGTCCTGTGTTGTGTGGCACAAGGTTGCTATATTTATCTCATGGTCAATGTGGAAGGAGAATTGCTCCACAAATTTCTCGACTAGCTCTCCCCATGATCTAATGCCGGTTCGCAATCAAAGTCCATCACGGTGCAACCTACAAGACTCTCATGGAAATAGCCCTCATAAGGTAATGGGTCGTAGTTTACATCAATGCATATGGTAGAAAATTCCTTGATATGTTCTACTGGATTGTGTTTGCTATTGTACTTAGGAAGATTTGGTATGACATATCTATGAGGGAAAGGTGGCATGTACAATGATCTATCAAAAGGGAATGGGCATATGTCCTTTGGTGAAAATGATTTCTTAGTTGATACTGACATGTTATCCATTTGCGTTTGTAATGCCTGCATTTGTGTTTGTAGGATGTCAACTTGAGTCAAAGATGTGT
>VDFB02335778.1:0-28050 GCA_007258455.2 Sequoia sempervirens | reverse complement strand
AAACCTAGTAATTTAGAAACTATATTCAATTTTCTATAGATTCTATTCTTACATATTTTTGAAATAATATAGATAACTTATTCAAATTTTTACGTCAAGTTTCCTAACTCTGATTTTTCTAAATTTTTTGGCACTTAAGGGCCTATTTTTTCCATGATGATCTTGCACATACTTGGATAGTGGTGTCTTCACATCAGTTAGTGCTCCGGGCATTCAAGAAGATACTAGGTCTGAATTTCCTGATAGCGCACCACAAATTCAGGGCTAACACTGAGATTGCAGCCATGTTTCTGGTGATGCTTCTTTACATGGGGGTTTTGAAAGAGAAGGGGAAGAAGCTCTTTCAAATGGTCTTTTCTCACTTGCTGCTAGGAGAAATATATGAGGCACTAGACAATGTAGATGTAAACTTGTTCATCCCACTCCTGAAAAATTACTACATGTCTTTGGGCAACGGTTTGGAGGTGCCAAAATTCCCCTTGGTGTGAACACTGAAACCTACAGAGCTCAAAAAGAATTGGGGGGAGATTGACATGAACATCACTTTCCTAATCTATGTTGTGGAAATCACCAAGAATCGACCGACGGGTTGGGTGTAGGAATTGGTGAAGGTAGAAGCTTTGGAAGGAAAACTGTCACCTACAAATGATGAGGATTAGGAGCTAGGTGTGGGAGAAGAGTGACATGAGAATGACTACAGGGATATGGAGGAGCAAGCTAATAACCCTACACACAATGATTGCAGCACAGAGTGGCCAGTTGTCCTGAATACAATTGAAGCAAGGAAGATGCATGCAACCGGTGATGGTGAAGAATAGAGCCATAGGTACTAGTGGGGTTCCTCTGGTCTATGTTTTCTTGTATTTTTTAGTCAAATATACTTAAAGTATGAAAGTGTCTAGTAGTTGGGTTTACTATAGTTTTTTGTTGTTTGTCTATGGCCAGTCAGGGCATTTTGGTAATGTTTTGGCTACATGTGGGCTTTAGTGGTAGATAATGGATGACTGTAAATCAATTGGTGATGGGTAGATAGGTGTGCCTAAAGAATGGTGTAATGCCCAAAAATTTCAACCTTCATACAATTAAGGACAAAACACAAATTTCAAATCTTGACCACAACCACTAACGTAAAACCCAAAGACTGCTCCCTATACCTGCACTTTATGAAAGCATAACAACATCTAACCAATAAATTATAAGGACTCAACCATTTACACATTTATTTTGGCATTCAAGGTTGGGTTTCAAATGGAGATATGGAATTCACATCACCAAGGTAGGCTTGATTAGTTCCATGAACTCATCAATAATCACAGACTTAGTTCAAGTCACAAGTTAAGCAAATAGAATATATATTTCAATAGTATCTTTAAGTAATAATAAGAGAACAAGCCTAGGGGCCAGACTTAATTCCTCAGGGGCTCGTCTCTGATGACCTTGCCTACATATATAATTTGCAGAGGAACCATAGTTCAACAATTTGAGTTTTACGAATACAAGCTTTGTCAACATGAGGGTACACCCTCAAGGTTCAATTCACATTTGGTTTGACTACACTTGACAAGAACAAATAATGGGCCATAAAAGTTAAATATTGTTGTTGGTTTCACTATATGATAAAATTACTAATTGATATAATAAGAAGTATACAAACCGTATACTAAAAAATGGTCATGATTAGCTTGTTAATTCACTAAATATGATTTATTTAATTAATTCTCTAATGACATCTGCTAGCTAATATAAATAAATTTTAATTCATTTATTTACATCGCCTCATCTTCTAAATTTTCTACCTTTAAATTAAATAAATACCTATTTAATTACTAACATTTCTACTAATTAAATTAAATAAATTTGTATAATGTATTTATATTTAATTATCATTTTGGTTCTAAAGTTTAAATATTTTTGAATATTTAAATAATGGAATATTCTCCATCCCATATTCAAATTTTAAAATATTAAATATTTTTATTTAATATTTTCCATCTCACCCTAATTTCTTTTTTAAACATAATTAAATATGAGTTATTTAATTATGTGGGTTTCCATTTCCATCTTCACTCCTAAATTAAATAAATTTAATTTATTTAATTCTAATTCATTATTAACTCACCTTTCCAAATTCTAACTCGCTTTTCGAAATGGAAATTTCTCTTCGAAACTCAATAAAGAAAAGGGAAACCTTCCATCCTCTTCTCCATTTTCAAAAATCTCCCACCGTCCATTCGAACAAGCTTAATTCGGGCCATCGATTGATTTAGCCAATCAAATCCGTTCGAAAACTCTATAAAAGCCAGTGCAAATCCAAACTTTTGTTACTTACATACAACTTATACACACACATTACGCATATTTTCATCTTGCTTATTGCAATCATATCATTTTCAACATCACAACAATCTTCTCATCTTAGCATAGCCTTGCATTTAGCATAGTTTTGCATTTTAAATTTCATTCTTTAGCTGTCATTTTGTTGAGCTTGGTCTGCTGATCTGAGAGCTATCTGGAAAACAACAAAACGCTGAAGATAGAGGAAGATAAGATGGTTTCGGGAAGCTACTGTTACAATTTGCATATTCTGTTTCTTTTTTTCAGCTTCTTTGATTTAATGTCTTATTAATATGTGTTTGATTTCATTTAAATTGATTCAATATTTCACACACACATAAATTGGCGCCCACCATGGGGCCATTGCCCCTCTTTTAACATCTTTTTGCAAGTTTTTCTGACAAGTCACGACTAAAACAGCGAATTAGCGCATAAAACACGCTTCAGCACAATTTACAACCAATCCAGTGCCCGTAATCCATCCTGCAACGCTCCTGATAGATCCTGCAGCGCGATTGATAGATCCTGTAGTGCATTTGATAGATCCTGCAGCGTGATTGACAGATCCTACAGCGCGATTGATAGATCCTACAGCGCATTTGATAGATCCTGCAGCGCGATTGACAGATCCTGCAACGCGATTGACAGATCCTGCAGCGCGATTGACAGATCCTGCAGAGCATTTTTTTCTTCTAAATTCTGCATTTGTAATCTGTAACTTAAGTATAATTTGACTGGATCCGACGCAATTGCGGCTAGTAAGGGCTTTAAAAGAATGAAGCAATCCTAGGATAGTCACATAATTCCTAATTAAGCAATCCTAGGGTAGACACATATGGATAAAATGAAGCAATCTAGGATAGTCACCACACAATGAATCTTGCAGTTAAAATTGAACAAACTTGTTTTTAGTGAAGCAACATCTTCACTTAGATTAGATCATTGTGATTTGGGACTTAAAATGAACATTTGCTTGCTTTGAATGTGGCAATAGGTCTATGCTCTCCCCTTAACTGGGTGATCAGAATACTAGACTTGCCTTTTAGGTTCCATGCAATTTTACTGTTTTAATTACATCCTTTAGAGAGCCTGCCGTAGTGGGAAAAAGTACTCACCCTATGGGAACGACTCAAGTGGGTTCAAGCCAAAGCCAGGCTATTCCGCCCCACTATAAAATTTAAAACAAATCTGGGGAAACCCTCTTTTGCCGGTAGTGTGCAAGATAACCATCCCCAAAGCTTTTGTTCTAAAGGTTGGGAGGTCTCCTGAGGGAGTTTATTATTGCCGTACCGAACGAAAATCCTTACTACGAACCTAGTGTAGTGGCTAGCCGAGTTAGTTGCCAAACATTCTAATAATCACAGTGCAAGGGGAGGGAAGAATCTGCCCCCAAGATACTCACCATATAACTGCCAAGGACCGTTTGCTCAGGGGATCCGGTAGCCACTTCCGTAACTCTGAGTACGCACCTGGAAAAGACAAAAACACGGGTGCCGCTTCGGGGGTGACATGACTGTGTGAGTCGACGCAGTTCTAAGATGTGGGCTGTTGATTACTAGAATGACCTACTTGAGCATTTAAGAGTGAGTCTGTCTGAATTGTCTTTCATGTGGAAAACCTGTGAAAACATTTGATGAAAAACATTTCTTGATCAAACAATTCATGTTAGTATAGGGCTTTAAGAACAACTGTTTTCAAAAATGTTTGTTGTGACTTCCATTACATTAATTCAGATAAAGAGATCATCCAAAAGGAACATGAAGAACAACAACTGAAAGACACTTAAGAGTTTTTCATATCATTGCTTCAAAAACATTCCCAATACTTTTCCCATGCTTAGGGATTGGAAGTCAACAAAGTTTCCCAAGAAATCAGTTTCCAAGAGAATAAAAAAACCTAAGAAACCATTAGGATACAAGAAGACACTGCAAAAGAGAAAATTCTTGTACAAAAGTCGACAAGTCTTGCTTCACTATCGAGGATTTCTTCACAGATATCAGGATTTTGTTAGAGGATTCACTGATGAATATGATGTAGATCCCTTAGATTCTCGAGCTTATTATCAAAGAAGAGCTCTATCACAATGGCATAATCATAACCAACCTCTTGAATTTGACAACATACCACAACCTTCTATAGAGTATCCTTCACATCCTAATCAAATCCTTCATTGATTTTGAAACCTTTCTTCGAAAACAAAGATCAAAACTTTAAGAGTGCATCTCTCAAACAACTTTCTAATTTTTGGTTCAACTTCCCCAACAGGATTCTGAAATCCTTCATCAATTGGAAGCCACAATCAATAAATTAGGAGCATCCTTGATCATATCATAAGATTCTACATCTTATCAGATCATTATCATCACACTTGTCAAAATCGTGATCTAAGTCTAGAAGAATTTTTCAAAATCATATGCCTATCTTCACAAGATCCCAATTCAATATATTGAAGGATGAAATTCAACAAGAAGGACATACTCAAAACATTCAAGAAGAGGGTGAAAGTAGCAATCCTCTTTACATCATGAATCGTAATCCACTTTTTGACAAAGATACAGATAACAGAGAAGAAAATCCATTCCATCAATACAAAGACATGAAGAGAACACAAATAGATAGTGATGAGGAACAAGATGAGGAATGTCTTAGAGAGGCTGAGCAAGATCCAAAATTCCATAAAGCCATTGAAAAGATCTTGCAGCGAGACAAGGAAAAATATTTTCGCTATCTAGCCGAACAAGGGGCTAAGTTACCTCATGACTTTAATACTGAAAATTTGAAAAACAAACCTGAAGAAACACCCCTTTCTGATCTTAGTGCCTTGACCCAACAAATCAAGGCACTTCAAGGACAAGTTAAAGAATTACAAGGGGGAACAACCACAAAGAAATACACTCTTGAGGACATTTGTCCTTATCCTTTTGACCGAAGTCTAAACATGATTCCTTTTCCCCAGCATTGTGAAATACCAAAATTTGATCGCTATAATGGGAAAACGGATCCAATTGATCACGTTAGAGACTTCAGGAACATGACATTGGAATTCGCTCACGAAGATACTTACTTGTTGCGATTGTTTCCTAGGAGCCTTGGAGTTAACTCTATGGAATGGTTATCTAAGATTACACCTCCCGTCAAGACATTTGAAGAATTGATCAACCTATTCATATCACAATATGCTTACAACATACAACACCCGATCACCATGATAGATCTTTGCAAAGTTGCACAAAAACCTGGTGAATCCTTCATTACGTTTCTACAAAGATGGAGAAGAATGTTCGCCAGATATCCACGTCCTGTTCCTGAAAAGGAAAAGATAGTTACTTTCATTAACAGTTTAAATTCAGAGATGAGCTATCATTTGAACTTACATTGCCCTTCTTCTTTTGAGAAAATGATTGAAGATGCCTTAACCATTGAAAATGCTTTGGTCAAAAGAGGGATAATAAAGCATGACAAAGAAAATCCCAACTCATCCAACCATCACAATAATCAGGACAAATCTAAATTCTGGACTCGCAACAAAAATATGGTGAACGATGGTGTTGTTGAGGCAAATCATGCCTCAACCAAGCCCTTTGTCCTCAGCACTCCAAACACTCGCAACAACAATGTCAACTCAATTGCAAATCACGGAAATAATCCTCCTCTTCCGAGGAACAATACAAATCAAAACTCTACTTCCCATCAAGGAATTTCCAACAACCAAGGTTACCGAGGAACAAATAACAATCAAAATTCTTTAGGGAACACCTCGAATTCAAATCCACCAAGATTTTCATTCTTCTTGAATAGAAGAACTTTCACTCCATTGGGTCAATCTGTAGAATCCGCATTCAAAGAGTTGATGGCCAAAAATGTCATTACTTTGCCGCCTCAATGAAATTATGAACCCAGTGTAAAGCCTCCATCATGGAATGAGGCGTACTATTGTGATTATCATCGGTGTAAAGGTCATCGCACCAACAACTGCCAAGCCTTGAAAAATGCCATTCAAGACTTGATCGACAATGACATCATCACAATAGAAGGAAATCAACAAACCAACGTAGATCACCAAGCATTCCGCAATCCTTTGCCTAATTATCAAAAGGGTGAGTCTTATGAAAAAAAGGTGAATCACATCAATGATGATCATATAATTAATCATCTCTATGCAGACGACGAGGGGGTGAATGTCATAAAAGTCAACCAAAAGGTGGAATATAGAGAAGTCAAAGCAACAACAAGAGCACAAGCTAAAGTTGTCTTGAAAGGCACTTCTTCAAAATCCACTGAACCCCCACCTCAACATCAATATGATTTGGTCAATCAACTTCGGAAAACTCCCGCTCAAATTTCTATTTTGGAACTATTGAAGATTTCCCCAGCCCATAAGGAAATTCTTGAAAAATCCCTCGTTGAAACCAATGTATCTACTGATTTGGATGTGAATCAATTTCAAGCCATGGTAGGACACTTGTCCTCACACACTTTCCTTTCATTCTCTGAAAAAGATGACGTTTCCATAACTCATCCCCATAACTCATCATTGTACTTAGAGGTCATGATTCACAAGTTTCATATCAGACGAGTTCTAATAGATGGAGGTGCTAGTTTGAACATCTATACCATGAAATTGGTTAAAGCCTTAGGATTTTCTGAGGACTCCATCGATTTCAGAAGAAAGATTACCATAAAAGCTTATGATGATGAAGAAAGAGCATCCAAAGGTCTAATCATGCTGCCATTCAGAGTGGGCCCTATCATAAAGAATACTTTCTGTCAAGTACTGGACCGTGATCTTGCATATAACATCTTGTTGGGTCGTCCTTGGATCCATGAAATGCAAGCTATCCCATCAACCTATCATCAATGTCTAAAGTTTCCTTATGATGGACAGGAAATCACAATATCAGCTGATAATTCCAATATCCAAACTTGTGCCAACATGAAAGCCAGTCAAGATACTTTGGTCCCTAACAATCGAGAAGCTCATAGATCTCTAAAGATTGACACACAAATCAACAATTGACCAACGGGGCTGATAAAAAGATCTAAATTCAAGGATCATGAAGTTGGAGAATACTCTCTTTGTCTCTACAATTTATCTACATCACCAATCACATGGACAACTTTCATCTATCAAGGAACATCAAACATCAGCAGCATCAACATCAAAGTAAACACCAATAGAGCCAATTATAAAATTTAATGGACAATTCATCAAAGAAAAATTCCCCATGGAACATCCTGAGGATATAGAAATTTTAAATTGGCTCTATAAAGGTGAAGATGAAGCAGTCTCTAATGTCAAATTACCCATGTACAAATATGGAAAAGGGTACTCAATCATGCAGAAGATGGGCTATGATGAAGGTCCTATCGGAAAAAGGAAGGAAGGAGTAGTTGAACCTATTCACCTTCACGGACTTGCTGCAAAAGAGAAAATTGGATTAGGTTATGATACTCACTCCAAAGAAAACACATCCAAACAACTACATGGCGCTGTCTTTGCATTGCAAGAAAGCTCAGATTCGCAAGAAGCATGCTTGACAACAGTTCATAATTTTGTGGATAACAATTCTGACATAGACTCGGCTGAATATGAATGGGACACCATTTACAATGATGAATTTTGCAGAGATAAAGAGGTTGATGTAATACACCAGTATGCCCCAACTCTAATTGAAGGTGAAGGGTCAGGGTCCCAACCACAAGAATCTGAACCACAAATCAACTATGATTCTAGTGATACTAAGTTAGATCTAAATGAACAAGATTATCATGAGAATAGTATCATCATTGACTCACGTCATACCTCGGATCCTACCGATCACTCTGTTATGACCATGACCATAGCCGATTTCACACAACCTAACGATCCTATACCCTTGATTTATCCGGATCTCATTGATTGGGATTCATCTAAACCTATCAATATACCTATGTTTCCAAGTGATGAAGCTATCGTAAACTTCCTTTCCGCAGATGATACAAATGATTGTTCTGCCAGCGATTTTCGACAGAGTTTTTGATCAGGAGAGTGTCAAGTCTCCCAGTTGCAAAAATAAAAACAAAAAAGAAAGATCTAATGGTGAAAACCAGAATATGGTAGTATTAGATCAAACAAAAGATAAAATAAAGAGCTTATCAGATGGTGAAAACCTCTTTGAGGCACCAGGTGATGGGAATCTTGACACTCTCCCGGAGCACTACCATGAGTGGTCGCCTATTCTGATTGAGCCTACAAATGCTGTCGATCTTGAGACTTCAGACAAACCAAGAATTTTACAGTTAGCTGCATCAATGACTGAAAAAGAAAGACCAGAATTCATGAAATTCCTGAAAGAAAATCAGGTCAATTTTGTGTGGTCTTATGCTGACATGCTTGGTCTTGATCCTGATCTATCATGCATCATTTGTCTATCAAACCAGTGGACCGCCGGTGAAACAAACTTAGAAAGATGCATCCTCATGTTGCATTATTAGTTGTTGAAGAACTAAGAAAACTCCTCGATGTGGGCTTCATAAGACCAATATACCATGCGTATCGGATTTCCAACATTGTTCCTGTATCCAAGCTAGATAAAACTATCAGAATATGTACAGATTTCAAAGATCTCAATAAAGCATGTCCTAAGGATGATTTCCCATTACCAAACATCAACACTATAGTTGATCTGACAACTGGTCATGCCATGTATTCATTAATGATGGTTTTTCCGTTACAACCAAATCAAGATTGCACCAAGACCGTGAGAAAAACAACTTTACATTTCCATGGGAACTTATCATTGGAACGTCATGCCTTTTTGGTCTCAAGAATGCCGGGCTACTTATCAAAGAGCCATGACTACAATCTTCATGACATGATGCATGTCTTCATGGAAGATTATGTGGATGACATATTGGCAAAATCATACACTAGAGGAGGACATCTGAAATATTATCCGCACATTTGCAAGGTTAGAGAAATTCAAAGTTCACCTCAACCCTAAGAAATGTGTTTTTGGGGTCAAATCGGGAAAACTCTTGGGATACATCATGTCAGAAAAAGGAATTGAAGTAGATCCTACAAAAGTACAAGCAATCATGGAAATGCCTCCACCAAAGAACATCAGTCAGTTGAGATCATTACAAGGACGACTTCAATCAATACGAAGGTTCATTACATAATTGGCCGATAAAATTTTACCTTTCACACATCTACTACATAAAAATGTTCCTTTCAAGTGGGATGACAAATGTGAATTGGCTTTTCAGAAAATTAAACAATATTTGATGACTCCACCAGTTCTCGTACCACCAAATCCAGACAAACCACTAATCTTATACATTGCTGCAATATAAACATCTCTAGGGGCACTGCTAGCACAAGAAGACTCTATAGGAAAGGAATGTGCAATCTACTACATCGGTAGAACATTAACAAGTCATGAGCTCAACTACACTTCTATTGAGAAGGCTTGCCTGGCAGTAGTCTTTGCTTCACAAAAGTTTTGACATTACATGCTAACCCATACAGTCAATTTGGTTTTGAAGATTGATCCACCCGGCATTTGCTGAGCAAAGCATCACAATCAGAAGGTTAGCAAAGTGGGTAATGATTCTAAGTGAGTTTGACATACATTATGTTGATTGCAAGGCAATCAAAGGACAAGTTATCATTGATCAACTAGCTGAAGCACCATTACAAGCGGATCATCCTCTGCACATTGAATTTCCAGATGCTGATGTTTTTACTACATAATCTAAACAACCATGGTCTTTATATTTTGATGGTTCTTTCACTCAACATGGATAGGGGGCAGGCATACTTTTCGTCACCCCTCAAGGACACACCATTCCTCGTTCATATAGGCTTATGTTTCCATGCACAAACAACATAGCCGAATATGAAGCATTGATCACCAGACTCAAAATAGCACTGGAATGGAGAATTACAGAACTACAGGTGTATGGTGATTCACAGTTGGTCATCAATCAGATCAATGATGATTATCAAACCAAAGATGACAAACTGCTACCTTATAAAAAGATGGTGGATGACTTCAAGAAATACTTTGTGGACATCAAATTTACACAAATTCCAAGGCTTGATAATAAAGCAGCTGACGCCATGGCTACGATCGCATCATTGTTACAACTCTGAGAAACTCAAAATCATTATGAATTTCTAGTGGAACAATCATTTACACCTGCTTATGATACACCTGAAAGCCAAATCATTTACCACTTGGTAGGATCCGATTCACCTTGGTACGGAAAAATTTATGCCTATCTCAAAGATGATATCTTACCACCTGATTTATCCCGTAACCAAAAATGCAATTTTATCCACCAATCCGCTCGCTACACTCTTATCGCTGACACCCTATATCGCCGTGGTATTGATGGTACTTTACTCTGATGTCTTGAACATGAGGAATAAGACAAAGCTTTTATAAGAAGTTCGTGGTGGCATCTGCAGGCCTCATTCAAGTGGACCGACTCTTAGCCAAGAAATTGATTAGAATGGGTTACCATCGTCGGGTTGAATGGAGAGGGAATCATTCACTTTTGTGAAAACATGTTCAAAATGTCAGATTCATGGGAATCTCATTCATGCTCCTGCACAAAAATTACAACCGTTCACACCAACCTGGCCATTTTCTCAATGGGGGCTAGATCTAGTAGGCAAGATTCATCCTTCTTCATCAAATGGACATAAATTCATCATCACAACAACAGAGTATTTCACCAAGTGGATTGAGGCAGTCCCTCTTACTAAAGTTACCGGCAAACAAATATCATCATTCATACTCAACTATATCATTTGTCGGTATGGCATTCCCAACTCCATTATCACAGATAATGGACGCCCATTCAAAAATCAAGATGTTGATGAGCTTTGTGAGAGATTTCACATACAACATAGATACTCAACACCTTACTATCCACAAGGGAATTGCCAAGCAGAGGCCTCAAATAAAACAATATTGAAAATCTTGAAAAAGACTGTGAATGAATCAGGGAAGGATTGGCACGTTCAACTCAATCCCGCCTTATGGGCCTACCGAACCAGTGTCCGCATGCCAACAGGAGCAACACCATTTGCTCTTGTCTATGGAGCAGAGGCCATATTTCCCTTAGAAGTGGAGATTCCCTCACTTAGAGTATCATTGAAATGCTTAACAACAGATGATGAATACAGAGTTTCTCGACTCCAAGAACTGGGACTTCTAGATGAGAAGAGACAAAGTGCAGCTGATCATTTGAAAGCTTATCATCAGATGATGTCTCACAGCCTATAACCACAAAGTAAAGTCAATGCACTTTCAGGTGGGTGATCTTGTTTTGAAGGAGAACCTACGCAATCAGCAAGACACAGAGAAGAAAGGAAAGTTCAAATCAAATTGGCTAGGTCCTTATGTGGTTATCGCAGTCTATGGTTCAGGAGCTTACAAGTTATCAACACTAGAAGGGGACATGTTTGACGAGCCTATCAACAGCATGCACCTGAAAAAGTATTATGTCTAAGGCAGTTATCATCATCAGAAAAAGTCCCTAAAAAAAAATCAAAAAAAAAATTAGAAAAGTCTTGAAAAAAATCCAAAAAAATCGGAAAGCCCTAAAAATTCCGGTAAAAAAGAAAAAAGAAGAAGAATAGAAGTGAAAAACCTGGCAAACAGGAAGTCTATTGACAAGAAAAATGCAATAAAAACAAATAGTGAAAATCTGGCAAACAGACGCTATTTGTAGCTCTCCATCTATTAGTTCATGTTCTGCACTTAACTTTTCATCCTTCTTTTTCATGCATCTTTTCCATCATCTTAGGGCCACACTGGCACCATGCTATCATCATTTGCCTCGAGCGATAACGTCTTACCATGGCTTGAATATTGTACATATTCATTTCAACAAGTTGTGTCAGTACCAAGGGCAAACATGGGGCATACTGGGGGCAATCAACTTTCAACAATGAGACAATGACATCGAAGCCAATCACGCAAAACAAAACAACCAACTCAAACCAAAACATCCAATCATTGATTCGTATCGCAGTAGCTTTCAGTCGCGTACCTTATCATGACTCATATCTGGATGATATCTAATTTGAATAATGTTTGGAATCACAGTATTTCATTTTTGAAAATGGTTGTTTAATTTTTCGATATCATTTCTCTGGAGCACACTCGATGATGTACTGAACTAGAGTGGCAAGGAAAGAGGATGATTTTTCTTTGTCTGCTGTCTGGAGGTTAATCATTTATCGGTTGCAAATATGTTGTGAGACATGATTTTCCAAAGCTTATCATTGATGACAGTTCCAAATTTGCATCAGATGGTGGTTAGTCTTTGTCTGTTTATGCAAGAAATGCTCAGGTCATCTCGGTTCAATTATACCTAGATGCTTGTGTTCACTTGCTCTATCAAAAATATGAAAGTTGTACTCAGGTCATCATTGGTACTAATTTCCCCTCTGATGCTTGTACATACTTCCAACATTTTAAAAGCGCTCTATGATGATTCCAGAAAATATACCAACAAGCTCAACAAAATGGTCGGTTTCATTTAGTTGCATTTCATTTTAGATCATTTGTACATATCTGCATAGTGGATTTGCACCCGCGTTTTGAAAGGATAATAATCACATCAATGGCTGTCATGTCTCTTTGGACTACTTGTGGCAGACATTTGAACATTTGTTTCATCATCACCTTTCACCTACATTATCATTTCGGCTGGGTCCTATCATTTCTCATTTATCATTCATTTGCATATCATTTAGCTTCTCTATCATCTTCATCTCATTAACACTTTGTCATTTTCATATTCATTTCATGTTCCTTTTATACATTTGCATATCATTTTCCTTCTTTATCATATCATATCATATCCATCATTTCATTTATCATTTTCAATATCATACAGTTCATTTCATTTTACTTATCATTTTCATACATGTCATTATCATTGCATTTCATTTTATCATTTCACTTAATCATCATTACAGAACATTGCATTCATATCATATCGTTAATCATCCTATCATTTTCCATATCAATTCATTTTGCAAATTCATAATGCACATCATAAACACAACATTCATTTGTCATCCTTTACTTACATTTGAAAATTCAAAAAAAACAAATATTCCATATATACATTTTCATATCATTTTCATAAGTCATCCACCTGCATGACATCATTAGTACACATCATCATAATATAAAAACATCATATCGAATCATCCTGCATATCATGTTAGTCATCAAATCATTAAAATGCATATCAAAATCCTTAACATACATAAATAAATGCACATCATATCATCAAAAAAATCATCACTGCCTCTTGCACCTCCTGCCCCAAGATCTCTACGTGGTCCCGACACACCTCGACTCTGAAATGATCAATCAAAATCTCTCTATTTATCAATGCCTCACATCATGCAATCGCGAACCATATCAAAGTGACCCATATCAAGTGACCCATATCAATGACCCATATCAGTGACTCATACCAGTGCATCATATCAAAGACCCATATCACCCAATCAATCCTATCAGGCAAACCAATACACAAATACACAAATCTATCTAGCTGGATGTCATATCAATCTGCTCTACCATCAATTACTATTTGTTTTCTATCATAGAACGCAAATTTATCAAGCACTTTATCAATCATTTACTCTTTGTTTTTCTATTTTCGGGAAGCAAAGTTATCAGTTCATCATCATCATATCATCATTTCCATCAAAAGGGGCATCATTTCAATAGGGTCATCTTTTACATCATTTTTCGGGAGCTAAATCACTCTCTCCTCCACAGAATATCATTATCTGATATCGATTGTTTAACAAAATTTTCGCAATCCATATCCTCATCCGTGATTTACCTCCCGAGGGGGCATCATCAGTAGTAACATCAAAATGAAAAATGCATCAGGGGCAAAAATCTTATTTTCTTTGAAGCAATGTGTTTTACACATCACTTCAAAGAGGGGCAAAATGTATACGTCTAAAAATGGTCATGATTAAGCTTGTTAATTAATTAAATATGATTTATTTAATAAATTCCTCTAATGTCATCTACATATAAATAAATTTAATTATTTATTTATATCGTTCATCTTCTAAATTCTTCTACCTTAAATTAAATAAATAATTTTATTTAATTACTAACATTTCTACCCTCTGCTTAATTAAATTAAATAAATTTGTATAATTTATTTATATTTAATTATCATTTTGGTTCTAAAGTTTAAATATTTTTGAATATTTAAATAATGGAATATTCTCCATCCCATATTCGAATTTTAAAATATTAAATATTTTTATTTAATATTTTCCATCTCACCCTAATTTCTTTTTTAAACATAATTAAATATGAGTTATTTAATTATGTGGGTTTCCATTTCCATCTTCACTCCTAAATTAAATAAATTTAATTTATTTAATTCTAACTCATTTTTAACTCACCTTTCCAAATTCTAGCTTGCCTTTCGAAATGGAAATTTCCCTTCGAAACTCAATGAAGAAAAGGGAAACCTTCCATCCTCTTCTCCACTTTCGAAAATCTCCACGTCCATTCGAACAAGCTTAATCCGGGCCATCGATCGATTCAGCCAATCAAATGTTTGAAAACTCTATAAAAGCCAGTGCAAATCCAAGTTTTTGTTACTTACATACAACTTATACACACACGTTGCACATATTTTCATCTTGCTTATTGCAATCATATCATTTTCAGCATCACATCAATCTTCTCATATTAGCATAGCTTTGCATTTAGCATAGTTTGCATTTTAAATCTCGTTCTTTAGCTGTCATTTTGTTGAGCTTGGTCTGCTAATCTGAGAGCTATCTGGAAAATAACAAAATGCTTAAAGATAGAGGAAGATAAGATGGTTTCAGGGAAGCTGCTATTACAGTTTGCATATTTTGTTTCTTTTGTTTCAACTTCTTTGATTTAATGTCTTATTAATATATTGTTTGATTTCATTTAAATTGATTCAATATTTCACACACACACACTAACGTATTTCTTCTAAACCATTATCATCTTCTTGTCATCAATCTATTCATCACTATTAATTAAATAAAATTTAATTATTTAATTGTAGTGTAGAAAAATGTGCTCCTTTACATTTTTACACTTTTTTTAGGCCCTCTTAATTAAATTGGGCTTAATTATGCCTTAATAAGCCATATTTTACATCTACAAACCTAATAAATTACATTTTTTGAAGTAGAAATCTGGTGATAATTAATACCAAACACTTTAGCTTGAGCAATGTGTGTTCCAAGAATAGGTGCCTAGGACCCATTTTCCCATGGGTGAATGGTTCCTCCCTTTTCCTTTGAACCTAAATTTAAATTATATTTTGGTGGCATTTTAATGTCTCAAAATTCATATTTCAATGTTGGCTTGTGTAAGAGAGCGGGACCAACCACATTGAAGGCCCAAGGTCACAGAGGGCCAAGAGCGAAAAGGCTTCCCTAACTTACCTCAGTTTAATGGGGTGTTAGGAAATGTGAGATGAGAATGATGAGGACTATAAAGTCCTTCAATCACCCTACAAACCTGAAATACAGGATGGGGCTAGGTGAGCTTAATTTCGGGTTCAACACTACTCCTCAGGAAGCTCTCTACCCGAGGATGAAAGCGCTGTCCTGGGATGACAGTACAGTGCGCTGGCGTCTCTCAAGTGCGTTGGTGCCTGTACGACTAAATAAATAAAGAGACAAGTTCAAAATTATGAAAACAAGCTAACGGCCAAGCTAGCTACTACTAAAAGGCCAAAATAACGCTATTAAGTAAACAAAATATGCTCTAATGTGATAAAGTAAAAATGCAAGAGTTAAGGTGGCAAGAATGATCTCACAAATAAATTTGTTTGCCAACTAGCTCCCAAAAGCATGTCCACATACACAAAAAGAGGAGGAAAAATATTGGGTGGCTATGTAGGGGCCTACCTCTGTGAGACCCCCATTTAGGTGTTTCCACCTCCACAAACAACCAAGAAAGTGAGTATGATAAAGAAAGTAATGTAATAAAGAACACTAAAACACTACAAAATAGTAAATGTGCTTACTCAAGAAAGTAATAGAGGAGAGGAATGGGAAGCTTACCGCCTCCACCAAGAGCATTCAAGGCTAATGGAGGAGAAAATGAAAATACTTGATCCTCTACTGCAATGGTGTTGTCCCACACTTGCTCTACTGAAGTGATGGAGTGAAGTAATTACTACTATGGAGTATAAAAGTGTAGCTAGAATGTTGGAATGGAGACTAGAATTCTTGGAGATTGCTTGAAGGGATGCACAAGAAGTTGTGAAGCATGTAGAAGGATGGAATTTGAAAGAGAGATGAAGAAAATGGCCAAATTTGAGTCGGTCAGTAGAAGGGGGTGTTACAAGTCAACTACCAATGAGAAGTGTAACACGTCTACAGGCTCCAACCGTAGGAATCTTCCAGGGACATAAGAGCACCACACGAATGTGTATGTGTTGTGCAGGCTTCCCGAATAGAAATTCTCCTACCCACACTTAAAATAGGTGCCAAGTGGAATGAAGGTAGTAGGCTTATGTGTAATTAAGCCTCCAAACTTTTTTTCTAAAGTGGAGCAAGCCAAAAGGGTAATTTGCATAAGGGGTGAAAATTCACTACTATACATTTTTCCCCCACTTTAGCAAGCATGAATATTGATGAGTGATTCGATAAAGTAGATCGAAGAATAGTAAGGTTAGAAATGTATACCTAAACCATTGAGGAAGTAGACCACGATTTGATGAACCTGAAGGTGCAAGGCAACCAATGGACTTCATAGATTCTTAGAACTATGAAGCTCTAGAAGGAAAGCGTCTTGTAGGCCCATGAACCTATAAGGAGGCAACCCCCACATGAAGGAATCCCCATGAAGTAAGTGCCTTACAGGCCCACAGACCTACAAGGAAGGTGTCCCCCATGAACTCTCACATGGAGGATACACAGGAAGCATACCCCAAGATCTCTCACATGGAGGAAGCTAGGAAAGTGCCCTACAGACCTGTAGACCTATAGGGAAGGTGTCTTTCAAGATCTCTCACTTGAAGGAAATCCAAGGAAAGTGCCCTATAGACCTCCATACCTACAGGGAAGGTAACACCCAAGATCTCTCGCATCGAGGAAACCCAATAAATCACCCTACAGACCCACAAACCTATAGGGGATCCACCCCCAAGATCCCTCACATGGAGGAAGCTCAAAGTAAGCAACCTATAGGCTCTCAAACCTATAGGGAGGTATCCCCCAAGATCTCTCACATGGACAAAACCTAGGAACTTAGTAGACTCCACAGAGTCAGGAAGCAGCCACATAGGCAAGTAAGTAGACAGTCACATAGACTGTTGATAATTTAAAAGGCTTTCAAAGGAGTCCCTTAGAAACCTGTTGTGAAGAAGGGATCCACTGAAGGGATGCATAGCTTGAAAGAAAAAAAATTATTTCTCAAATTGATCCATCATCAAGGGATCCTTTTGAAATATGTTCACTGAATCAAGGAATTTGAAAGGAAGAATATGCTCTCATGTGAGGGGAAGGTCAAAGTTTCTCCCACTTCATAGGAAGGTTTTCAAGTCCTTTCTTTACAAACCCATGATGAAGGAAACATATTTCGTTAGGGTTATGAGTTGAGAATGCAATTTTGAAGAAAGGTTTGCAAATATTTTCGAGAAAAGATTCATTGGCAATGAATGCATTTTTTGAAAATTGAAATGTTGTAGAAAAGATGTTGTCACACATGAGAGGGACAACTCAAGAAAAGAAGAGATAAATATAAAGAGAAAGCGAAAAATAAAAACACAAAAAATGGGCATAGGGGTAACCTAATATTACAGGGTCAAAACTGCTCATAAATATATATGTATGTATGTATGTATGTATGTATAGTAATACTATATATAATGAACTGTCATCAAACCCCTAATATATCAGACCATGTGAAGAATGCATGAGAAGACAAAGTAAAAATAAAATATTGGGTCAACATGGAAGGGCAGCCTAAATACCCCCAATGCTTTGCATCATCCTCAATTTACCAAAAATCAAGCACAAACATGGAGGAATGATGATATAAATAGAAGAAGGTTTATGAAACAAAAACCACACTTCTATCCAAGCACCAATAGGGGTGACAAGGGTCATCTAGGTACACATGCAATGATCATGAGGGAACACATCACAAAACACACACACAAAAGATCAAGAAGAGGCCTCCTCCTAACATTGATCAACCAAGTGGTCATCCACTTCTCACTCTAGACCATCATAGGGGGAAGGAGGATGAACCTGCAGTGGTGGAATGTTAAGAGGAGGAGCATCTAGTCATCCTAGAAAAAGGGCTAAGGAAGAGGGCCCCGCAAGGTCTTCTTTGTTGAGCTGTTGTGGAGCTAAGGTCAGAAATTTCGCAAAGATTGTTGACAAGGCCAAAACTTCATTCACATAGTTAAACATGCACCCTAAAGGAGCATTGTGTTTAACTTCAATGGATGAGGTAGGTTGTGCCTGAGATTCACCACTATGCTTGCTAAATGACTCAAGAGTGGTGACAAACTCAAGGGAAGTCGAGACTGGTTCTGTCACTAGGACAGAACAAGTTAGCACGAGAACACCCACACCCCCTTTGGGTTAGGCACATTCACACTCGCAGCAGAAGCCAAATGCAATGTAGAACTAGACTGAATAGAAGCAAAAGGAAGGGGAGAGGGAGACACTATAGGAGGACCTGAAGCAAGGGTGGTCGTTTCTTCTTCCTTCCACTATAAGCCAACCTGTTAAGCTCGAAGAGCCTTTTTTCAGAATTTGCATTTGCATGCAAGGTGATTTCTATGACTCTTTGAGTTGGAGGCTAGAGGCTACGAAGGAATAGAAAGCTCCTACTTGACCATGCAAATTTTCACTATAGCTATCTCTAGCAGATGAATGGATTCCTGTACGAGAGCAGTAGGAGTAGGTCAAGAAGTAGTGGGGGGAGTTAGCTCAAGAGCCTTGACAATGGGCCTTTTCCCATTCATTGCTTTAGGAGCACGATTGGTAGGAGGCCACAGATCGAATTCCCTTTGGGAACCTTACTTTCTATCGTATAAATAATACCATGATTTGAGGTATTCATTAGGGAGGTCTGAGATCCTGAGCTTGGGCCTACACCAAGGAGGTATCATCAGACTTAGCAGATAGTTTCTGAGCTGACTCATCCAATACTCCTCCCAAGAAAGGGGAGAGGGTGAGGCAATCCAAGAAAAGGAAACCTTCTCTTTTCCTTTATAGGAAGGAGAGGGAGTCGGTGTGGACTTCTCCTCTCCCTTCTGGGAAGAGGGAGCGATCTGTGTAGACTTCTCCTTCTCCTCTCGGGAAGAGGAGGTGATCGACTGTTGCATTATAGGAAGGGTCAGTTTCGGTTGTCCCTTGCCCCCAGTCTTATACTTTACATAATTCTTGTAAAGTAGGTCTATTCTCGAAGGAAGTAGACTAACTAGGGTGAGCCAAAAATGACCCAATGGATATCCTCCATGGGACACCAAGGGTTGGTATCCAGTGTCATGCACTACATGCATGACACCTTCGTGGGAAAATTTTAAAAATTTATGAGCAATGGAGGTGATTCCATTCATGGAAGCTAGCCAAGGTATGCCTAGCTTCAACTTGAATAAATCTGACACTAAATAACATCAAAAACTAGATCAACAACCCTAGGTCCAACTTGGACAGACATAGTTATCAAGCCATATGGTTTGAGACACATACCATCATGTGTACAGATGGTAGATTTTGTTTCTTCATATTCTTCCCTTTGTAATGATTCAATACTAATGTTTCTTTCATGATGACATTCACATGGCTCACAGGGTCTACCAAGGCCCCATTTACAATGTTACCATTGAGGTGAGAGAGAATGTAGAGGAGAGAGGGCTTGTTGTTTAAAGGAGAATCTTGCGACGTGAATGTCATTTCTGGAAAACCAAGTGTAGGTACAGGAGAAGAAGTCACCAGAACCATGTTAACATAGGCCTCGGGTTGAGTAACAGAATTAGTAGGATCGATAATCATGTTAGCAGAATGTGATAGAAATGAGTCGATGTATATCTATAATTCAGTATTATCTTTCACCATTGATTTGTTAGCATTTTGTTTACTCCCATCAAGATGAATGGCACCATCCTCGATGCAGTCTTGTATCTCATGACATAACCACATACATCATTCGATAGCATGTCCATTAACTTGATGGTACTAACAATAAGTGCTTCCATCATACCACTTAGGGTAAGGCTCCTTAAGAGGCTTTGGAATCGACAAGGTTATGATCTTATCCTTCAACAACTTCTGTAAGATAGAAGAATAAGATTTTGATAACTTTGTCAACTTTCAATTACATCTAAGGTTGTTGTCATTAGCAGTGACTACTACATTCCTAATAGTATTTCCTTTCCTAGAGATTGATAAGATGGACTTTCCCTCAGAGTGGGAGCGAGAGGAGGATCCCTCGAACTAAACTACCATCTATTGGTATTCTCATAGGGTTGCACACAAATGTGCAAAAGAAGGGTACTTCAAAGGGTGAACTTCTCTTGCCAAGGCCTTTGTAAGTTCCCTATGAACACCTTCTGTATGTCAGAATCAGGTAGCTGATATGAGATTTGTGAAAGAAGTGCTTGATAGCACACTATGAAATTAGTGATTTTTTCATTGTCTATTTGTTTACATAGGACGAGATCTGAAGAGGTCATCTTCGGCCTGATATTAGCCTAAAATTGTCTAAGGAATTGATTTACAAGTTGTTCAAATGAGAAAATGGAATTATCGGGCAAGGAATAGTACCATTCCAGTGTTGTATCCTTGAGTGATCAAGGAAATAGTTTCTCCATTAATGCATCATGGTAGAAAAAATATGTGCACAAGGCATTAAAGGTAGATATGTGTGTCTACAAATCCTCTTTACTACCATATTTTTCAAATTTAGGGATCTTCATTCCTTGCGGGAAGGGAGTGTTCATAATTGCAACTAAAAGCAGGCTATGCTAGAAGAAGAGCTGAAAGATAGGTTGGGAAGAGGCTTGGGAGAGGCTTGTCAACTGGATTTTCATCTTTCCCATGTTCTAAAGAAGGGTGTTCAAAATAGGGTCATTAGAAGATAGAGGGCTAAAGGAACCTCCTCTAGAACTGCTATTGGAGCCACCGCAAGAACCACCAGTGTGACCCATGCCGAAACCACCACCAGTAGAGCCTCCACAAAAACCACCTCCACTTCTGAAGCCACCACCATGACCTCCATCAGGACCACTTCCACTAGCACTACCTCCATTTCCAAATCTACCGCCACTACCAAATCCTCCACCACTCATCCTGCCAAAACCACCACCACTAGAGGTGATAGGAGGGGTAAAGCTAAAGCCCAAGGCGGCCTTATTTACTTTGATAGTTTTTGTATTTTTGGAGATAGAAGGGATGCTAATAGAAGGGACCATGTAGATAGATGTGGGAGTCATCAATACTCCTTACTATCCCTCATAATCTTTAAAAGTGGCTCTTTACATAACACTAGGAGTGTTTGAAGGAGCATGTGCACTTCTATCAGACTAGTAAGACTAGCCTAGAGTTCTAAGCCTATTCAAAATTTTCCAATCATGTACTTTAGTTCACTAATGACAAAAGGGTCCCTAGGCATCTTTGGGTTCCTTTCCAAGTGACTTTCTAAGGCACCCAACCCTTTGCTAATGGTAGAGACATATTCCAAAGGGATTTGAACAACCTCATACTCGTCCACTAATGATGGTGTAGCCCAAATGTAGGAGGAGTGGGGACATCATCAATCTTGTCAGAGAATCCTATGTCACCCCTTAACAACTGTTCCTACATCGCCACACTAATGACAGGACCAGAGAAAAGGCTCGTAGAGAAACCAGTAGTCACCTTCATCTTTTCCATCGGAAGGTTTCATACACTTCTCCTAACAATATACCTAGAAAATGTGGACCGGGTTGTGATTCTCATAAACCTTCACAACACTAAGGAATAAAATAGTCATGAAGTACACGGAAGAGGTATCAACACCAATGGATGAATAGACATTGGTTCATGTCGGGTTCACCAGAAACGTAAGAGAGGGGGACCAACCACATTCAAGGCCCTAGGTCATAGAGGATCAAGAGCCAAAGGTTGCCCTAACTTACCTCAGCTTAATGGGGTGTTAGGAAATGGGGGGAATGATGAGGACTATAAAGTCCTTCAATCACCCTACAGACCCAAAATATAGGATGGGGCTAGGTGAGCTACTTTTTAGGTTTGTCTTAGGAAGCTCTCTTCACGAGGATGAAAGCGTGGTCTTGGGATAATAGCATGGTGCGCTAGTGTCTCTCAAGTGTGTTGGCGTCTATACGACCAAAAAACTAAAGGGACAAGGTTGAACTAAGGAGAAAAAACTAATGGCCTTGCTAGCTACTACTAAAAGACCAAAATAACACTATTAAGTAAACAAAATATGCTCTAATGTGATAAAGTAAAAATGAAAAAGTTAGGGTGGCAAGAATGATCTCACAAAGAAATTTTTTCACCAACTAACTCCCAAAAGCATGTCCACCTACACTAAAAGAAGAAGAAAAATGTTGGGTGGTTGTGTAGGGGCCTGCCTCAATCAAACCCTTGTTTAGGTGTTTCCACCTCCATGGATAGCCAAGAAAGTGAGTATGATAAAGTAATGTAATAAATAACACTAGAACACTACAAAACAGTAAATGTGCTTACTCAACCAAGTAATAGAGGAGAGGAATGGGAAGCTTACCACCTCTACCAAAGACCACTCAAGGCTAATGGAGGAGAGAATGAGAGTACTCGAGCCTCTATTGCAATGGTTTTGTCCCACACTTGTGTTGATGATCATTTTTGCACACTTTCTCAACATAGATAGTGTGTAGATGCACTACCTCTCTTGAAAGGAGACTTCCAACAACAAGTTGTTTAAAATCACCCCAAGCTCTCTCAGGTGTTAGGTCATGACTTGCACGAAATTCCTTAGTTGATATTTCATGTGATTTTGTTGGTAATCACAGGGCAGACTTACATAACAAGATGCAAAGTGGATCTTAAATTTTGAAGTTTCTCATATGGGAGTTAAGGTGCACTTTGTTGTAGGTTCAAACAACAATCTAAAATTTTAGTATTTTCCTTAAGTTTTGGCTTTAAAATGTGCAATAAACCTTAGCATGGGTTGTTTCTAAAAAAAGAGGAAAAGGGAGCAGGGAAAAGGGAAGGTTCTTGGATCTGTAACTAACTATGAAATTTGTGCTATCTTCTAAGATATGCAAATATTTAACCATTCATCCACCACATACATGCATGAATAAAGATAAAAATTTAGAGCAGGTTCAGGTTTCAGCCCAGACTAACTTTACAAGACCATTTACCAGCAGTAAATAGAAAAAATTATGGAATGGAAGGCATCAACACAGTAGAAATTTCTATGATCATAGAACGACATCACTAAATCTATCTAAGAAATCTAAAACCAATTAAAACAACAATGTCAATTTAACTAGAGCATCTAACTATGGGAGATTGAATCATGAAACATGTATAGAAACTTAGAAAATGAGCTAAGTCAATGTATTTTCATTAGTAATTTCTGCAGCATGTCATTACAACTCAACTCTCTTTTGAAAATGAGAGGAGACCCCCCATTTATAGTGTCCAAAAAGTAGAATGAATAGCCAAGATTTAATCTCATTGTGTTGCCAAGATTCACAACTTAGGGTTCTACCTACCCCCAATTTATTTCAATTTAAAATACAACTTTGTCTTTATCCCTATTTTTTCCTCTAGTGACAACACTGTAGCAGTTTTGTCTTTTTCTCATTTCCCTTTTGTTGTAGCTACTCTATCAAGAATTCTTCATTAATAATAGGGTTTCCCTCTTGCTTCTTCAGAGCTACATATTCCATGAACTTCAAAATTATTGGTAGGAGCTTGTCAGCCTCCAAAATCTCATATCGTAGCAATTGATAACTCCACACCTTGGAGTTCTCTGTAAGCCTTTCCCAGTCTTCGTCATAGTTGGAAGTGTGGTCCCTAAATAGTTCTAACTAGGTCAAGGCGCAGGCTGCAAAACTCATGAAATCTATGTTTATCTCGTCTGACATTCTATCCTCCATCCTTTTCTAAAAGTGGGGCCTTATCTTATCTGGGTCCATTTGTATGAAAGGCATTTCATATCCCATCATTAGCCTCAGGTATTGGGTTCCATCTGCTCTAATTTCCTTGACCCATTCAATATCCAAATCCACTTTGTTAAGCAACTTCTCCAACCTTTCTTTCCTATTCTCAAAGTCTCACTACCATACATCCATCAGCCAATGATCATCCCTTTTGAATGCAAGCTCTTTCTCCCATGTTGCGCTTGGAAGTTTGAGAATAGCCTTGATCCTCGAGTAGGTGGACTCATATCTCACAAGGAAATCAATGCAAAGCTTTCTACTACCCTCAAGAGACTACTGTAGGTCTAAGAACTTGTTTGTTGTTCGCACAGCCTGACCAACCCCATGTTTCCAACGTACAGAACCTATCGGAACTAGATTTTTTGTAGTCTTGTCCAAACTATTTCTCCTTTTTAGCTTATCAATTTTCTCCTTGGATAGAAGTTGTGGTGGAGCCACGGATGTGGTAGACACCTCTTCCATCGAGGACCATTGTTGAATGTACGTTGTTAGGTCAACTACTTGTGCCTTAAGTTCTTCCTTCAAATTCTTGTCTTGTTGTATGAGATGCACCATGGTAGCGATGGACTCCTAGAGGTGTTCCATGTTCTATTCCATTGTGGTTGTTCCAAATTCAATAGTAGAAATATTATAGCTTATTCCTTCCACTGCCACTACTGGTGTTGTAGCCTGGATAGTGCTAGATCCAAAAACATCCATTGTCACTTTGGATCTGACCTTGGACTTTTTCTATTTTTAGGTAGTGATTTGTGCCCTAGCTAAGATAGCTTCTAGTCTCTTTCTTGGATTGCTCGGGGTGGGAGCCCTCTCTTCAAGTTGCTTCTCCCACAATTCAGGCATCTAAGCCTTTTCTTTAGGTGACTCACAATCACTTTCTTCTTTATCTTTTCTAATTTTAATCTCCATCTCCTTAGGATCCTCTTCTTCTACCTTTGCATCTTCATCATCCTCATCGAAATCCCAAATGAATGTTATGTGCCTGATTGGGGAATTGGTGGGAAAGCACTCCTTGGGACTTTCTTCCCTTTCAGCCTCCTCTTCTCTTCTGTCACCTAGCTCATTCTCATGCCCATGCTCCTTGGGAAGCTCATTTTCAAGGATTTTGTCATCTTGAGCCTTAGGTCTGTCCTCTTCTACATTCTCCTCATCTTTGTGAGGAGGTGACACATCCTTTGGTTGTTCCCTTGTAGGAAGTTCCACATTTTCTATTATTTTGTCACCTTCTTTCCCTTCTTTGGGAGGAGTCCTTTCTACTTCTTCCCCAACATCTTTCAACTGCAGGGCCATTTCCTCCTCAAAATCATCATCAAATGTTCATACAATTTCAGCACTGGGGGCTCTTTCATCACCACTCTCGGAAGATCCTATTTCTTCTTCTTCATAAACCACCCTGTCAATTTTTCGGTTCTCATATTCTAGGTGTTCATGGTACTCGTTGGCTTCCTCCTCCAATGCTTTTGTAGTCTCAATCTCCCACTTCTCCCATTCCTCAGATATTTTCATTGTGGATTCCATTGTTGGTGGTCCCATTGGAGGTTTTGAGGGATGAGTACTGGTGAGGATCTACGCTAAGGCAGCTTGGATGGTGGGATCCAAAAATATTTGGGAGATCTCAGAGGGGAAATTTTGCATGTATCATGAGAACACCTCTCGCAGCATGAGTGTTGGCATTGGTATTGTTGATGCAGGAAATGGAGGCGAAGGAAAGTGGGGAAGTTGTGGTAGAAGAGTAGTTGACTGTCACAACCTACCCAATCAGCGGTGAAGAGGTGAGGTGAACTGAGATGTCCACCGCAAGCGGGGATGTGGCAATCATGGCTTGGGAAATGGATGGAAGGGTGGCAGAATTAGGGGTAGTAGGTAGATATTTTGGCTGATCTATCTTGCCTTCTTCATCCTCATGAAGGCGGTCCTCCTAAGTCCTAGGAAGTCCTATAGCACTCCCCATTCTTTTATGTTTCTTTGAGGGTGAACTCTCTAAATCCTTCCTTGCATATACGTTAGGATTAGGCTACTCCTCAACCTCTTTCCTTTTCATTGATCTTGTGAGTGGAGGAGACTTGGATGTTTCTCCTGTTATGGTTGTAGCAATAGCATCATCTGTTGCACTGGGTTCACTCTTGAGCCCTTCATATGTTAGGACAACCCATTGTTGCTCTAATTGGGCTACTTTTCCATCGACCCATTCCTTGGTGTGAACCTCAATGGGCTTGGTTATAATATCAAGGTCATCAACCTCTTGCTCATCCCAATCTATTGTCGGTATTGGAAAGTTGGTGACTGCACTATACTTGGGGTCCATTACGGTGCTTTCATCTTCTTCAACCTGTTCAGGTGTGGGAAACAAATTAACCCTTCTTACAAAGTATGTAGTCATTCGCATATAATGCCTTGCATGCACCTCCTTGTGATCTTGGAAATTTTCCCATAAATATTTTACACGATGCAAATGGGCGTACCCTAGTCCAAGTGCCTTCCTTATGCGTGCATATAGGTCCATTCATGTGCAAGCAGTGTGTAGGTGAAAATGATATTCTACTAGTTCCTTCTCAAAATTCCTAGCATACTAGGAGGTTTGCAATTTTTACTAGTGAGTAAAGAAGGTAGGAGGTCATGTATAACTTGGAGGTATTCTTGACATTCATGAACTACTTGTGGAAGTAGTCACTTCTTATGCCTCCCTAGTAGAATGAGGTTTTTGTGGTAACATCCTCCTGCTCACGAAGAATCTACTCTACAAAGTAGACCATCCATTCCTAAAAATATGCAACAATGGGGAGGCCCATCACTCTACTCAACAGAGTCACCAAATCATGGTAGTCTTCACAGAAGTCATTGTGAAAGAGCTCCTGGGGAACCATTGTAGCACTACCCCTTTTCTCTTTGAGCCAGTACTAGTTTATAAGCTTCTTACAGCTAGTGGGGTCTTTGTCCCACATTGCCTTACATTCTATGATAGTTGGCATCTACATTGCTTCGAAGGTAGGGATGTGGAAAGTATTTGTTATCACTTCACCTGACATATCAACAAGGATGTTTCTAACTCTATCAACTATTGTATGTGTCTCTAGCTGATACACCTGCCTACAAGCCATGATTAATTTAGGGGCCACAAGGGATGGAGGAAAGCCTATAGCCTTAGCAATTCCACTTTGTCTAATCAGTCTCGCATTAATGGTCTTAGGATGGATCCTGGCCCTTTGCTTGAATTCATCAATATCGATGTGGCTGATATTGGTATCTGTTATTTCTTTCTAGTTCATGATGATTTTCAAATGTAAAGGCTCTCCATGGAATTGGAACTTCATCTGGTCTTTGTCCTCCTTTCCACAAGGAACCTTGGCTGACTTCTCCCCTTTGTCTTTCTCTGCAGCCACCCTCAAGGGTCCTGCATCTGGTTCCATATATCCTATAGACAAAGGAAAGATGAGAATAACCAATCATGAAAACACAGACATTAGTCAAAATTTTGTGAACAAAGTCTAATTAGACGATATA
>VDFB02335777.1:0-17077 GCA_007258455.2 Sequoia sempervirens | reverse complement strand
TTGTACTATAACAAAATTTGTTGGATTATTTTCAGATCTACTCTTAGAATTTTTGCATGTTCAATTTGAGGATAGAATTTCAATCGATTTTCTTGGAGTTTGGATCTGTAAAATGTATGAGATTTAAATTTCAAGGTTTGAAGTCTATTTCAAATCTAACAAATAATAACTTGTAATTTCATCATTTCTTTTTTTATTGAGAACTGAATCATTAAAAAATAGAACAACAATGTTAATAAAATAATTGATAAAGATATCGAACAAATATTTTTGTCAAACCAAATTTTTCATTTTGTAGAATTTGATATATACAGTAAAAACACCTATTAACTGGTGATATGTAAATAATGAAATAAAATATTGAAAAAATATCTAGATTTAAATAGTTTGAATAGCAATATTCTACCAATATCAATTATAATATTTAAGATTAAAATTATTGATGAGGCCTAATACAAAACTTAAAAAAGATAACAAGAAACATTTAGAATTGACTAGAGACCTATAAAATAAACCAATGGTGTAAAGTAATATGAGAATCACCCTCTGGGGGGTTGGAATGAATTAAATTTTGGCATTTTTAGCTAGGGAAAACCTTGGCAAAGAAGCTGCAGTTGTGATTAAAATGGATAAGGGGAACTTCATTGGTAGTTTCTATGTTAAACTAGCAACATAATGAATAAGCATGCATAAAGGCAACTTTTTCAAAGCTACTACAAAATCAAACTTGCATTCTCTCCTCGGGCATTTATATACTCAAGTTTGATGGTGCAAAAACTTTAAATTATGGTTTAAAATTTAAAAGGTGGACATGTGGGTGTCTGTCACTTTGGATGCTAAATCCTTGAAAATTCACCAAAGTATCTAAATAATTTTAATTATGTCTATGATGATGTCGATATGAGTGATGGTTAATTTGTTATCAAAGCATAGGTTTCAACATTACAAACTCTAGGAACTAAGTGTTGAAAGCATACTAATTATTTTTTCTTTGTGGCATTTGATAATGTAGGATGCCATCTAGGTCGAGAACAAGGTGTACTTGCATTAGCATTTCAAGAGGAGTGTGTTCATATGAGTCACATTTAGAGCCACGGGCTCCAAAGATTTCACATCATTAGGAACTGCCACCAAATTTGGGTCCAAAAATTCTCTAGTAATTCCATGAATTGATTGGGGTAATCCATGATAGCTTACCACCAATAGTTGAGGCTTCTCACACACTAGTCTCAACCATTTGTAGGAGAGGGAATGCTCACATTAGCATTTAAGTAGAAGCATTCTCATGTGAGTCACATTTAGAGCTACATGCTTTGAAGATTTCACATCATCAAGATTTACCACCAAGTTTGGGTCCACAAATCCTCCAAGCATTACATGACTTGATTGGGGTAACCCATGATAGCTTACCACCAACAGTTGAGGCTTCTCATGCAAAGCAGTCTCAACCATCTATAGGAGAGCATGTGTTTGAGTGTAGAGAGCGCAATAGGAGTCCTCTAGTTCAAGAGGAGAATTATGATGAGGATGGGGTGGAATCACTTCACCTAGATCCACCACCTCAAGTGCAACATCAAGAGGCGAGAGTTGTGTTGAAAACACCCCAAGATGCAAGAGATCAAATTTGAGAGTTGATACGATTGCAACTGCCTACATTCACAAGATTCGTGAATGGAGTGGAGATAGAATCTTGTCTTTTAGGCCTTGATAGATGTTTTGGGTTGTGAGCTTATCAAAGCAACCTAGAAGAATTTTTTGCAATTTATCTTCTAAGAAATATTATCTCTACATGGTGGCATCAAGAGGAATGCAAGCATCACCTACACATCAATACACTTACATGGGATGCATTCTTAGAGTGGTTATGGATTAGTTGGCACCTACTAGTGTGACAAAGGTTCGCAGTTTCATGGGGTTAGTTGGTTATTAATGCAAATTTTTTGAGGGCTTCTCTAGGATTGTAGATGCTATCACTTCCCTTTAGTGGAAAGGTAAGAAGTTTGAGTGGACTAAGTAATGTGAAAGGTCCTTCTTGGTCTTCAAGGAGCATCTTACTAGTGCATTGATTCTAACAGTACCCAATCCGATGGTAGACTTGGTGGTTAGTACATATGCTTCATTGGAGGGTTTGGATTTAGTTCTTACACAAGAGGGTTGAGTGATCACATATGAGTCACAAAATCTTATGAACCATGAGTTGAAATACCCTACACATATTTTAAAGCTTGCAGTGGTAGTTCATGATCTAGTTAGATGGAGACATTTTCTATTAGGCCATTGCTTTGAGCTTCATTCAAACCACCATAACTGTCAATACATCTTCAAGTAGTCAAATTTAAACGCTTGTCATAGGTGTTGGATGGAGTTCCTATGTGAGTATGGCTTTGATGTACATTACATCAAAGGTAAGGAGAATATGGTGGAAAATACATTGAATAAGAGATGTCACGAGATTATTTCCATGTCCTTGGGTATAGATTTGAGGGGTTGTATTCTTGAGAAATTGTTAGAGGATTGATTGGTATTGTGAGGTTCAACATGAGTTGCATTCTCAAAGGGCTCTTAAGAGAAAGATTGTAGGATACGTATTGGCCAGGCACCTAGACATTCATGTTATTTGGTCTATGATCATTTTGGACACCTTATGTTATTGTTCATTATTATGATGTTGGACATTTGATTTCAATATTAGACTATAGTTTGATGATTAATTGCATGGGTGGAATAACTTTAATTATACTTATGACATGATTTTGTTATGAGTGGTGGTTAATTGGGTTTGTATTTTGTACGTGATTGATATGAGCTAATTAATGCTTTGATTCCTAGGATGAATTAGGTTATGCTATGATTAGTAATTTTCAAATTGTGGAAATAATGAATGTCTCTATTTACATGTCATGTACTTCAGATTCATGAGCATTGTGCTTAATGGAGTTGAAATATTATCAAATGCTATTATGATGTTTCATTGAGCTATATGGCGAATTTGATTATTGATTGAATGTTTAAGTTTGAATGAATTTTAATTTATGTCACTTTGACTATCATTATTATTTGGATGTATTAATGTGTGCAATCAAGTGTGTAGGTAATCTCCATGGTCAATGAAATTTGGAGGTCTTTTGGAAACCCTAATGTGATTTACCTAGTGATACTTGACATTAGTCCATATGGAGGGACTAATGTCTCTATTTGTGTAAATGTTGTAATGTGAAATGTTTGGTGATGTTTATTATGTTTGAAGTTTATTAAGGTTAATTAGGTTGGGTTGTTGATGAATTGTCATCATAATCATTCAATTTCGGATGCACACTTTGTTGGGTTCTAAAAGTGTCATTAAATGTCATTTTATGCTTCATTTTAGTGTTTTCAAGGTCCTAAGGTATATAGCTATGGGTTAGGTACATTTTGGGCTATCCATATTGAGTTTTATCTAAGTTATAATACCTCCCAAATGCCTTGGGAATGATGTGACAAAAATGGGATTTGGGAAGTGGGATGGGTGATATGTCACCATCTCATTTCATCCTCCAAGTTCTTGTTTGAGTTTAGTTAGCTCCCTATAACTTAGTCATAAGTGAGGACACTTAGAAGCTTATCATGAGGGAAAATCTCCAAGCACCATGACTGACACATATCTGAGAACACTTGGAAGATCCTCATGAGGAAGAGTGTCCAAGGAGTTGGCTCACACATGTGTGAACCAGTGGATGGAGATGCTCTTGGGGGTGAATGAGAAGGTGACAAGTGTCACCTTCACATTAAAGGATTTTTTATTTTGGAATTATTATTTATCCACCCCATGAGGTGGAGGGGATTTTGGTTCATTTTTTTTTCTTGTGCATTGAGAGAGATATAGAGGGTTTTGAATAGCTTAGCTTGAGGGAAGTAATCTTGGAGTGAGTGAATTTTTTTTGTGATCTTCATCAAGTTCTTTGGAAGCTTGGAGAAGTAAGCTCCCTTGGTTTTCTTGATATAGCTTTGTTTTGAATATTTGTCTAAATGTATGCTAATGGAGTTTTGTGTGTAAATGTCTTTATGTATTGTTTCTTACTTGTGTTTTATGTTTTGTTTGGGATGGCTTGTGATGGGATAGGCTCTCCCTCTTGATGAGAGCATCCCAAGTGAGGGGTAGAGATAGCTTGGACCCTCCATGGGGAAAGCTTAGGTATGTGTATCCTTAATATTTTGGTGTTATCCGGTGAGTGAAGGGTGTGGTTACATATTTTGTGAAAATAGGAAGGAATGAATAGTGGCATATCTTGGAGAATAAATATTTGGGAGTTGGAAAACATTGTATCTCTATATTATATTTTTTCCCTTTGTTGGAGTTTTGTCCCCTAATCTCCCCCTAATTTGAATCTTAAGGAAGATTCTTGTGTTGTGCATTCCCTTGGGATTTATTGGAGTTATTGTGTAAGTCTTGTGTTTTAATAAGTGTGGTTATCGATGTTATCTTTTCTTTTTTGTGTGGAACTCAAGTTTCCTAGAATGCCTCCTAGCTCAAGGGTAGGTTGGGAGCAACCCTATGGTTGGGAGGTGAGCTTCTCATTGGTCATATTGAACCTTTGTGTTTTTATGTAGATTTGGTGGATTCACTTGGAGCATACCAAGTTATGAAAATAGTAATCTTCTCCTCAATATTTTCACCTCTTGTGCAGATGTTAGTTTGGGGTTGAAGTACCTAAAAATTTGCAAATGCAACCATATCAAACACTCATTAGGAGGGTTAGTTTACACATGCAAATCTACAAATACCTCTATGAAATAACAATTCCATGCTTCAAAGATGCAAACAAATAACTAAGAAGATCAAACAAACATCTAGAAGCAAGACAAAGTACCTATTCCATATTGGATTGGTGTCAAATATGCAAATGACCCTTTCCCAATCCTTGCTCAAAAATTGAAATGATGAGATGCAATGGTGATGAAGAGCAAAATTAGTTCTCAAACCAAGAGAGTAACTTTGCATAAAAGTTGTAGATTCATTTGATGAAGAATGAGGACTTTATTTATAGATTTTCTTTATGAGAGATTGGCCAAATGGATGAATGTGAGACTAAAAATAGACCAATGAAAAGAGGCCACTTGTCAACTTGCCATAGGTTGAGTGATGTGCAAGATTTGGGAAATGTGCCCAAGAGGGGGAGTTTCAAATTCAAATTTGTGCAATAAATTTTGAGAGGGGGACATGAAAATGAGAATTTAATGCAATGTTGGAGGGGACAAGTCAACTTGTCATCATTTTCAAACTTGACGGAATATTTTGATTTTTATGCCAAGTTGAAAGAAAATAAGGGTTTTAATAAATCAATAAATTGATTTATTTGTGCAAGTGGGGATATCTAGAGGATGTGATGGGTGGTTAGGTTAGGCTAATTAGGATTAGGTTAGCTTAATGATGATTAGGATGATTTTGACTTTTATGACTTAAATATTTGATTTATTTAAATCAGAAAAGGATGGAATATGCATTTGGATTTCAATTTAATGAATGTTTGATTTATTTAATTAAAAGGTTGATGTTTGATTTATTTGATTTAAATGAACAACCTTATGGAATGAACTTAATGAGTTTAATTTACCAAATGAATGGATAAAGGTGAACTTGATTAATTAAATGAGTGGATGAATGTGAAACCTGGTTTACTTGATGAATGAACCTGATTGAATGCACAATGCTAATTTTGCATGTCTACATTTTTCCCCTCTTTGAAGCAATGTACTTGTTGCATTGGTTCGAAGAATAAACTTTCCGCGATCAAAATTCAAAAAAAATCTGATTTTTTCGGATGCCCCAGCGGAAAGAAGTACCCTAGTACATTGCCCCCTTGAGAGATCGAGCGAAAAGATTCCATTTGAGGGTCGATCTCATGATAAAGAGGTTCAAAATGGATGGTTATGGATGATGATGTAAATGAGATGATTTTAAGATGCTTAGAATAACAAATCTATATTATCTTAAACAACTTAAATGATGATATGATGTGAGATGGATGAGATGGAGGATCTAATATGCCATGATTATGCAATGGATTTTTTATGCAAATGCTTGGACTAAGAGATCTATATTATGATGATGATATGTTGTGATTATGCAATGGATGTTTTATGCAAATGCTTAGACTAACAAATCTATATTATGATTATGATTATGCATGTGATATGATATGCAGAATACTGATGATTTGTGGATGCAAGATGAATGCACTGGTGATGATGATTAATTATTCATGTTGTGATGTTAGTGCGGAAAAGAAGAAATTAGATGATGACAAGAGGATCCAACAAGCCAACTTTATGAGAGATGATGATGAGAAATGATGATGATAGATGGATGATTTTTTTATCAAGGATTGGGTTTTTAAAAGGGTCACTTACCTTATGTTTGATAACACGCATAAGTACGATGCATCAAGGTATAAAGGACCAGAATGGTGTTGTACTTAGTGTGATGGAATTTGACTCGACAAATAGATAGGAGTATTCTTGTTCACTCCTGACATACGGAAACCTTGCTAGGATGCACTTTAGAAGTTTCAAACACCTCGAACCAAAACACGGAAAGCTATAACCAATCAATGCAATAGTCAACAAGCTATCTAAAACATCCTCCATACATATCTAACAAAGCAAGTATTCGCCAAGTTATTTTACAAGAAACGTCCAACAAGCATAGCAAACAAAAGGATAATGATCGTTGCCCCATTCCTATCTCTCTAAATCCTTCATTCGGATATCATCGAGAGGTCCTTGGACTGAGCGCAATAAGATAAGTCAAAGACAAAGATAAAGCATACAAACAAGTTGATGTTCTTCAATACCGCTAACCAAAAGGGAATGTGTTTTTAAGGATAAGAACCAAAACTATTGCCAAAAGATAATGCCCATTGTAGGAAGGATACATCCTAGGACATGTTAGTGGATGGCGGCATGTCATTTTGTTTATCCAAAGTGCTCTTTTTGATAAATAATGCCCCTTGTAGGAAGGATTCATCCTAGGACATGATGTTATCAAATGATTGATATGGGACTGTTTGGATGATGGACTATTGACACAAAGAATTGATCAACTTGTTTACATACTGACTTAGACTTAAGACTTGTCGTTTTGAGTTTTACTTTTAACCTGCTAGACTTGTTTCTAACTGTTTCACCAAAGGTTGAGGATGATGATCAGTTTATTATGGATGGTGTTATTGTGGGTGCAAGCGAGATGAGGTGGATGGATTTTTTTCAAATATTTGGATGTTTTTGATGTTTTGCAATGTTTTTGAGGCTGTTTTTGGTATTTTTTTAGGTTTTACAAATGTTTTGATTTTTTATTTTTAAAATGTTTTTGGGATTTTTTGAAATTTTGACCAAGAGAATAACCTAAGGACCTATCCTAGGGGCCTCGAGGGCTGATCAACAGATTAGCCTTGCCTACGTTATATACGCAGAGACCACGTAGTTCGACTGACAACTTGACCAATTTATAGATGAAGATATACATGATGAACTGTCAATTTATTATGACAGACTCCTAAAGGACTGACCTAAGTGTCTCAAGGGATGATCAAAGATCAACCTTGTCTACGTTCAAGCTCAGAGATGACATAGTTCGACAAGACGACTCTATTTTTTGACTTTTTGACCGACTTTTTGACTTGTTTTTGGATTTTGATATGTTTTGATGTTTTTGGATTTTCTGACTTTCTGATGTTTTTGGATTTTTTGATTTTCTAATGTTTTTGGATTTTTTGATTTTCTGATGTTTTTGGATTTTTTGATATTTAGGATTATAAGAATATACACGAATCTGATCCAGAGAGAACATGCCCCCAGCATGATGTAATAGACTACTCCGATAAAGGCAGGACAAACTGACCTTGAGGATGGGCCGAGTAGTACTAGGAGGGATCATGATATGAAAACAAGACCAAGCTATGGTGCAGATGTGAGTGGATGAATGATGGATGGAGATCTAAATGCGATGGATGATGGAAGCGAAATGGAGGGATGATGTCGAACAAGCCGTAAAGATCCTGGTGGATGGAAAGTGCTTATTTACGCAAGGCACCTATTTGCCAGGTTTTCACCGAGGTACTTACCCAAAGTGCCACCAAAGTGGTTTTCACTATAGGATGATTTTTTTCTCTTTACTATTTTCTTTTAATCCTTTTTCTGTTTTTTTTGGATTTTTTTCTTTTTTGGTTTTGTTGTCACCAAGACGCCTATTTGCCAGGTTTTCACGAAGTAACCATTTTTCAGGACATTTTCTGATTTTTTGGATTTTTGGTTCTATACCTTGAAAGATTTAGGCATAAATTTTTGAGATGGGAGCTATTCATGGGCTCCCTCTGAGAGGTTCTCTTGGTGTTGATAAGCGATATGCCCTTGACTTATAACTTGTTGTTATGATGACGGTCCCAACCAATTGGGTTCAAACTTGCCTTTGCTGCTTGGGTTTGGGATATACTTCTGATTCTCTTTTAAGACCAGTTCTTTGACTTGGAACGCCCTGCTTCTGATTTTCTTATTGTAGCTCCTTTTGAGTCTATTCTGATAGACTTGCCAATGATTTAAAGCATCTATGCGTCTCTCATACAGTAACTCCAGCTCATTTAGTCTTGATACCCGATACTCTTCATCCGTGATGAGGTTTTGCAGTGATATCCTAAGGGATTGGAGCTCGATCTCAATGGGGAGTACGACTTCTGATTCGTAGACCAAGGAGAAGGGGTTGGCACTGGTGGGTGTGTGGATGTTGGTTTGATAGGCCTAGAGGGTGGGATTAAGCTGTAGATGCCAGTCACGACCTGTGTCATTGACTATTTTCTTGAGGATTTTGAGGATGGTTTTGTTTGTAACTTCTACTTGGCCATTGCCTTGGGGATAGTACGGGGTGGAGAAGCGATGTTGGATTTTAAATTTCTTGCACAAGTCACGGACATCCTGATTCTTGAATGGTGTCCCATTATCTAAGATAATGGCTTGTGGGACACCATAGCAGCATATGAGATAGTTTAGAATGTGTATATGCATAAAATTGGTCATATTTAATTATTCCTGACGTTTAATTAAATATTTATTATTTAATTAATTCCTCTAAAAGTCTTCTATACGTAATTAAATTTATTTAATTTAATTATAGTATTCATTCATTTTATTCTCCCACCATAATTAAATAGATCTATTTTATTTAATTATTCCACATTCTACTTGATTAAATTAAATAAATACATTTTATTTATTTAAGTTAATTATCATCTTTTGAATTTAATTAAATCTTTTTAATTAAATTTAAATATCTCTTTTCTTTCTATTTTAAAAACTTTCCTCTAATTAATTAAATACTTTTATTTAATTAATTTCATTCTTTCAAATTTAATTAAATATTTTATTTAATTAAAGATTTTCTGCTTTCTTCAAATCATAATTAGATATTCTGTTTAATTATGAAATCTTCTGATTTCCTCAAAATCTTAAATATTTATTTATTTAAGAAAAATCAACATGCACTCATAAATAAATAATTGAATTAGATAATTCATTATTTATCTTATCATAATCTTTCCATTTTTTTCTTCTAAAAAGATGATTTTTAAATCATCTCATCTTATCTCTTCCATTAAAATGGAAAAATCTGGCTTTATTCGTTTTCTTCTATTTTCTCTTCAATCTCATTTATCTTCAACCGTTTGATCTGTCAGGAATTATCATAGCCGTTGACCAAACCAGCCAATCAAAATCTTCAAAAAACTCTATAAATGCACTTGCAAATCCAAGCATTGGTTACAACACAGAACGAATAAAGCATATGCTCACATTCTTGCAATTTTAGCATTTTAGCAATATTTCTTATCATAGCATAATCTTGCATTTAGTATTAGTATGCATTTTAAATCTCATTCTTTAGATGTCATTTTGTTGAGCATTGGTCTGCTAATCTGAGAGCAATTTGATGCAACAAAACACTGGAGATAGAGAGCAATAAGATGATTTCGGAGAAGCTGCAATGAGAGTTTGATTTGTTTATTTAATCTTCTTTTAGCTTCTTTGATTTAATGTTTTATTGATTGTGTTGTTGAATTCAATTTAGATTTGATCCAATATTTCACACACACATAAAATGGCGCCCACCGTGGGGCCCTTGCCCCTAATTTAACATCTTTTTGCAGGTTTTTTTCTGACAGGTTACGGCCGAAAATAGCGTATTAGCACATAAAACACGCTTCAACACAGTGCACACCTAGTTCAACGCCCGTGACTCATCCTGCAGCGCCCGTGATAGATCCTGCAATGCCCGTGATAGATCCTGCAGTGCCCGTGAGCCATCCTGCAGCGCCTTTGACAGATCCTGCAGTGCCCTTGACAAATCCTGCAGTGCCTTTGATAGATCCTGCAGTGCCCGTGAGCCATCCTGCAGCGCCCTTGACAGATCCTCTAGCGCCCTTGACAGATCTTGCAGTGCCCTTGATAGATCCTGCAGCGCCCTTGGCAAATCCTGCAGCGCCCTTGATGAATCCTGCAAAGAATTTTTTTTTTTAATTCTGCATTTGTAATCTGTAACTCAAGTATAATTTGACTAGATCCGACGCAACCACAGCCAATAAGGGCTTAAAAAAGAATGAAGCAATCCTAGGATAGTCACATAATTCATAATTAAGCAATCCGAGGGTAGACACATCTGGATAAAATGAAGCAATCTACGATAGTCACCACACAATGAATCTTGCAGTTAAAATTGAACAAACTTGTTTTTAGTGAAGCAACATCTTCACTTAGATTAGATCATTGTGGTTTGGGATTTAAAATGAACATTTGCTTGCTTTGAATGTGGCAATAGGTCTATGCTCTCCCCTTAACTAGGTGATCAAAATACTAGACTTTCCTTTTAGTTTTCATGCAATTTTACTGCTTTAATTACATCCTTTAAAGAGTCTGCCATAGTGGGAAAAAGTACTCACCCTACGGGAACGACTCAAGTGGGTTCAAGCCAAAGCTAGGCTATTCCGCCCCACTATAAAATTTAAAGCAAATTTGGGGAAACCCTCTTTTGTCGGTAGTGTGCAAGATAACCATCCCCAAAGCCTTTGTTCTAAAGGTTGGGAGGTCTCCTGAGGGAGTTTATTATTGCCGCACCGAACGGAAATCCTTACTACGAACCTAGTGTAGTGGCCAACTGAGTCAGTTTCCAAACATTCTAATAATCACAGTGCAAGGGGAGGGAAGAATCTGCCCCCAAGACACTCACCATATAACTGCCAAGGACCGTTTGCTCAGGGGATCCAGTATCCACTTCTGTAACTCTGAGTACGCGCCTGGAAAAGACAAAAACACGGGCGCCCCTTCGGGGGTGACACGGCTATGTGAGTCAACACAGTTCTAAGATGTGGGCTGTTGATTACTAGAATGACCTACTTGAGCATTTAGAGTGAGTCTGCTTGAATTGTCTTTCATGTGGAAAACCTGTGAAAACATTTGATGAAAAACATTTTCTTGATCAAACAATTCATGTTAGTATAGGGCTTTAAGAACAACTGTTTTCAAAAAAATGTTTGTTGTGTCTTCCATTACATTAATTCAGATAAAGAGATCATCCAAAAGGAACACGAAGAACAACAACTGAAAACCACTTAAGATTTTTTCATATCATTGCTTCAAAAACATTCCCAATACTTTTCCCATGCTTAGGGATTGGAAGTCAACAAAGTTTCCCAAGAAATCAGTTTCCAAGAAAATCAGAAAACCTAAGAAACCATTAGGATACAAGAAAACACTGCAAAAGAGAAAATTCTTGTACAAAAGTCGACAAATCTTGCTTCACTATCGAGGATTTCTTCACAGATATCAGGATTTTGTTAGAGGATTCACTGATGAATATGTTGTAGATCCCTTAGATTCTCGAGCTTATTATCAGAGATTAGTTCTGTCACAACGGCATAATCATAATCAACCTCTTGAATTTGACAACATACCACAACCTTCTATAGAGTATCCTTCACATCCCAATCAAATCCTTCATTGATTTTAGAACCTTTCTTCGAAAAAAAAGATCAAAACTTTAAGAGTGCATCTCTCAAACAGCTTTCTAATTTTTGGTTCAACTTCCCCAACAGGATTCTGAAATCCTTCATCAATTGGAAGCCACAATCAATAAATTAGGAGCATCCTTGATCATATCATAAGATTCCACATCTTATCAGATCATCATCATCGCACTTGTCAAAATCATGATCTAAGTCTAGAAGAATTTTTCAAAATCATATGCCTATCTTCACAAGATCCCAATTCAATAAATTGAAGGACGAAATTCAACAAGAAGTACATACTCAAAACATTCAAGAAGAGGGTCTAAGTAGCAATCCTCTTTACATCATGAATCGTAATCCACTTTTTGACAAAGATACAGATAACAGAGAAGAAAATCCGTTCCATCAATACAAAGACATGAACAGAACACAGATAGATAGTAATGAGGAACAAGATGAGGAACGTCTTAGAGAGGCTGAGCAAGATCCAAAATTCCATAAAGCCATTGAAAAGATCTTGCAGCAAGATAAGGAAAAGTATTTTCGCTATCTAGCCGAACAAGGGGCTAATTACCTCATGACTTTGACACTGAAATTTTGAAAAGTAAACCTAAAGAGACACCCCTTTCTGATCTTAGTGCCTTGACCCAACAAATCAAGGCACTTCAAGGACAAGTTAGAGAGTTACAAGGGGGAACAACCACAAAGAAATACACTCTCGAGGACATTTTTCCTTATCCTTTTGATAGAAGTCTTAACATGATTCCTTTTCCCAAGCATTGTGAAATGCCAAAATTTGATCTCTATAATGGGAAAACGGATCCAATCGATCACGTTAGAGACTTCAGAAACCTGACATTGGAATTCGCTCATGAAGATACTTACTTGATGCGACTATTTCCTAGGAGTCTTGGAGTACACTCTATGGAATGGTTATCTAAGATCACGCCTCCCGTTAGAACATTTGAAGAATTGATCAACCTATTCATATCACAATATACTTACAACATACAACATTAGATCACCATGATAGATCTTTGTAAAGTTGCACAGAAACCTGGTGAACCTTTCATTACATTTCTTCAGAGATGGAGAAGAATGTTTTCCAGATATCCACGTCCTATTCCTAAAAAGGAAAAGATGGTTACTTTCATCAACAATTTAAATTCAGAAATGAGCTATCACTTGAACTTACATTGTCCCTCTTCTTTTGAGAAAATGATTGAAGATGCCTTAACCATTGAAAATGTGTTGGTCAAAAGAGGCATAATAAAACATGACAAAGAAAATCCTAGCTCATCTAACCATCACAATAATCAGGACAAGTCCAAATTCTAGACTCGCAACAAAAATATGGTGAACGATGGTGTTGTTGACGCCAATCATGCCTCGACCAAACCATTTGTCCTCAGTACTCCAAACAGTCGCAACAACAATGTCAACTCGATTGCAAATCACAGAAATAATCCTCCTCCTCAGAGGAACAATACAAATCAAAACTCTACTCCCCATCAAGGGACTTCCAACAACCAGGGTTACCGAGGAATCAATAATAATCAAAATTCCTTAGGGAACACCTTGAATTCAAATCCGCAAAGATTTTCATTCTTCTCGAATAGAAGAACTTTTACTCCATTGGGTCAATCTGTAGAATCCGCATTCAAAGAGTTGATGGCCAAAAATGTCATTACTTTGCCGCCTCAACGAAATTATGAACCCAGTGTAAAGCCTCCATCATGGAATGAGGCATACTACTGTGATTATCATCGGTGTAAAGGTCATCGCACAAACAACTGCCAAGCCTTGAAAAATGCAATTCAAGACTTAATTGACAATGAAATCATTACAGTAGAAGGAAATCAACAAACCAACACAGATCACCAAGCATTCCGCAATCCATTGCCTAATTATCAAAAGGGTGAATCTTCTAAAAAAAATGTGAATCATATCAATGATGATCATATAATCAACCATCTCTACGCAGACGACAAGTGAGTAAATGTCATTAAATTCAACAAGAAGGTGGAATATAGAGAAGTCAATGCAACAACAAGAGCGCAAGCCAAAGTTGTCTTAAAGGGCGCCTCTTCAAAGTCCACTGAACCTCCACCTCAACATAAATATGATTTGGTTAATCAGCTTCGAAAAACCCCCACTCAAATTACCATTCTGGAACTATTGAAGATTTCCCTAGCCCATAAAGAAATTCTAGACAAAGCCCTAGTTGAAACTAATGTATCAACTGAATTGGATGTGAATCAATTTCAAGCCATGGTAGGGCATTTGTCCTCACCCACTTGTCTTTCATTCTCTGATAAAGATGACGTTTCCATAACTCATCCCCATAACTCATCATTGTACTTATAGGTCATGATTCACAAGTTTCGTATCAGACGAGTTCTAATAGATGGAGGTGCTGGTTTGAACATCTGTACCATGAAATTGGTTAAAGCCTTAGGATTTTCTGAGGACTCCATCAATTTCAGAAGAAAGATTACCATAAAAGCTTATGATGATGAAGAAAGAGCATCCAAAGGTCTAATCATGTTGTCAATCAGAGTGGGCCCTGTCATAAAGAATACTTTCTGTCAAGTACTGGACCGTGATCTTGCATATAACATCTTGTTGGGTCATCCTTCGATCAATGAAATGCAAGTTGTCCCATCAACCTATCATCAATGTCTAAAGTTTCCTTATGATGGACAAGAAATCACAATATCAACTGATAATTCCAATATCCAAACTTGTGCCAACATGAAAGCCAGTCAAGATACTTTGGTCCCTAACAATTGAGAAGCTCATGCTAGGACTTCTCTAAAGATTGACACACAAATCAGTCAATTGACCAATAATTTTGACAAAAAGCTGAAATTCAAGGATCATGGAGTTGGAGAATACTCTCTTTGTCTTACCAATTTACCTACATCACCTCGATCACATGGACAGTTGTCTATCAGGGAACATTAAATATCAGTAGCATCAACATCAAAGCAACTACCAATAGAGCCAATCACAAAATTTAATGGACAATTCATCAAAGAAAAATTCCCCATGGAAAATCCTGAGGATACAGAAATTCTAAATTGGCTCTATAAAGATGAAGATGAAGAGTCTCTAATGTCCAATTACCCATAGACAAATATGGAAAAGGGTACTCAATTATGCAGAAGATGGGCTATGATAAAGGTCCTATCAAAAAAAGGAAAGGAGTAGTTGAACCTATTCACCTCCATGGACTTGCTGCAAAAGAGAAAACTGGATTAGGTTATGATACTCACTCCAAAGAAAACACATCCAAACAACTACATGGCACTGTCTTCGCATTACAAGAAAGCTCAGATTCACGAGAAGCATGTTTGACAACAGTTCAGAACTTCTTGGATAACAATTTTGACATAGACTCTGCTGAATATGAATGGGACACCATTTACAATGACAAATTCTGGAGAGATAAAGAGGTTGATGTAATACACCAGTATGCCCCAACTCTAATTGAAGGTGAAGGGTCAGGGTCCCAACCACAAGAATTTGAACCACAAATCAACTATGATTCTAGTGATAATGAGTTAGATCTAAACGAACAAGACTATCATGAGGGCAGTATCATCATTGACTCACCTCATACCTCGGATCCTACCGACCACTCCGTTATGACCATGACCATAGCTGATTTCACACAACCTGATGATCCTATACCCTTGATTTATCCTGATCTCATTGATTGGGATTCATCCGAACCTATCAATATACCTATGTTTCCAAGTGATGAAGCTATCGTAAACTTCCTTTCCACAGATGATACAAATGATTGTTCCACCAGCGATTTTTGACATAAAGTTTTTGATCAAGAGAGTGTCAAGTCTCCCAGCTGCAAAAGTAAAAACAAAAAAGAAAGATCTAATGGTGAAAACCAGAATCTGGCAGTATTAGATAAAATAAAGAGCGTATCAGATGGTGAAAACCTTTTTGAGGCACCAAACGATGGGAATCTTTACACTCTCCCGGAGCACTACCATGAGCAATCACCTATTTTGATTGAGCCTACAAATGTTGTGGATCTTGAGACTTCTGACAAACCAAGAATTTTACAGTTAGCTGCATCAATGACAAAGAAAGAAATACCAGAGTTCATGGAATTCCTGAAAGCAAATCAAGTCAATTTTGCGTGGTCTTACGCTGACATGCCTGGTCTTGATCCTGATCTTATCATGCATCACTTGTCCATCAAACCAGGGACCAAGCCGGTGAAACAAAAACTCAGAAAGATGCACCCTCATGTTGCATTATTGGTTAAGGAAGAACTAAGAAAACTCCTTGATGTGGGCTTCATAAGACTAATCGACTATGCAGAATGGATTTCCAACATTGTTCCTATATCCAAGCCAGATAAAACTGTCAGAATATGTACAGATTTCAGAGATCTCAATAAAGCATGTCCTAAGGATGATTTCCCACTGCCAAATATCGACACCATAGTTGATCTAACAGCTGGCCATACCATGTATTCATTAATGGATGGTTTTTCTGGTTACAACCAAATCAAGATTGCACCTGAAGACCAGGAGAAAACAGCTTTTACATGTCCATGGGGAACTTACTGTTGGAACGTCATGCCTTTTGGTCTGAAGAATGCTGGGGCTACTTATCAAAGAGCCATGACTACAATATTTCATGACATGATGCATGTCTTCATGGAAGATTATGTGGATGACATATTGGCAAAATCATACACCAGAGAAGGACATCTTGAAATATTATCCAAAATATTTGCAAGATTAAAGAAATTCAAAGTTCGTCTTAACCCTAAGAAATGTGTTTTTGGGGTCAAATCGGGAAAACTCTTGGGATACATCGTGTCAGAAAAAGGAATTGAAGTAGATCTCGCAAAAGTACAAGCAATTATGGAAATGCCTCCACCAAAGAACATTAGTCAGTTGAGATCACTGCAAGGATGACTTCAATCTATACCTGAGGTTCATTGCATAATTAGCGTGATAAAAGTTTTCTCACATCTATTGCAAAAATGTTCCTTTCAAGTGGGATGACAAATGTGA